>JAUMHR010000087.1:943617-963511 GCA_032361145.1 Enteromius fasciolatus
TTCTACCCAAAAATTAACATTTTAGTCACTACATTTTTGCTTGTTAACCTCACATAAATTTTTTTTTTTTTTTTTTTTTGATAATTTTTTTTTTTTTTTTGAGAAATATTGTTGAGGGTGTGACATTTATTTTTGCAACATATTTTATAAATGTTTTTCAAACCCTACGGAAATAATATGCTTTTGTACAAACTTGTATTTGTTTTTAAACTGGACTTTCAAATATATATATTTAGATTTTAGCATTTAAAAGACAGACACCTTTCTATGTTATTGAGTAAGCAGCTGAGTATACTATTGAATTAACTCAAATGATATAAAAAATTCAGAATTAAAACTCTTGCTTTTACATTTTTGTAAAATGCAATCTCTAGAGATGTATTCAAGTCATTCTGTGTATGAACTGCCCTTTTCAATTTTTTTAATTTGTGAATCAATCAAAATATAAAAAATGACTATCATGTCACTGACCCTTAAACAACCTTCCGGCTGCCAAACAACACCATAAACCATAATATTCATATAGAGTAGCATATGTCCATAGATTTTATTACCACCTTGGCAGATCGAACGTGATTTAAGTGTGTCAGCATGTTCCACTACAGATGGTATTTTTTTATGAGGGGCGGAGGCAATAATTTAGTTCTCTTGGATTGCCGTTCATAAATCATACTTGAGATCACTCACATTCGTTCCCACCTGACAGCTCATGTGCCTGTTACTCTGATTACCCCCATAATCATTCCCGCCTCTGAGTCCATTCTCTATCATTACCACCACCAACAGACACGAGGAACGTTACTTCACGGTCACGATTTTCAGCAAGCTTTCATGTTCTTCTTTCTCAAGGACACAGATAAGAATCGAATCTCCTTAATAATTCCTTAGACGGTGGTCTTAAACGACTAGAATTACTAGAAGAAATGAATGTTTTCTTTCCTTGTGAAATTTCTACGTAAATTATTTGCTCCTATTGGTACCTGCATTATTGATAAAGAGTTTTGTTGTGATAAAGTGGCATCCAGTCGTGCTCTCTACAAGGACTTTCTCACAAAAAAAAAAAAGATTTCTTTCTGCATTTTTGCAATATACATCTATAAATAATGCTTCCATTTCTTGGCCTGTTCCACTTTCAACATATCTCCAAGTGTATTTATTTTGCATAAGCCCTTGAGAAGAATCTGGCAACCTGACCTCTTAACGGTGAGGTCCCACCTTAGCTCTTCCATACTTGATAGAATATTAACGGCGAATCTATCTTCTACACTTTACTGGGCATGGATGGAAAACAATGTCTACAAAAACCCGTGGGCAGATAAACTCTCTGACCTAAATGTTCCTCCTGTCATATTCTCCGGTTTGAATTCCTGCTGTTCTGTGGTTCATAACCTGGACCACCTGGGAAGGATAATGTCAATTCTCTGCCACTTAAATGCCATCTGGAAGCCCAATGTACAATTTGAAAATGCAGTTTGTTATTCAAGCAACACCTATTTTATTGAGATGTTCAGTAACTCAAAGAATATGCAGATAGATAGATAGACAGATAGGCAGAGTAAACACACAGTGTATGTCCGCTCAGATCTGGGTGTTTAAAAAAGTTCACTGCACTCCAGACTCATCCAGCTGTGTATAATGCTTTCAAAAAGCTCTTTGTACCCATGTTTCTATCTCTGCGTGCCGCTCAGGGCTATCAGGATGCCACTCAAGCCCAATGTAATTAAACTCCGGAGCAGACCTGTAACACCGCAACAGGTAGGATCTGCAAAAAGCAATGCACGAGTAGCTATTTTTATTTGTATGAACTACCTGCCAACCAATGCAACATCCAAAGTGTCTGTTTAAAGATGCAAACATACAAATAGGGTGCAAGACAAAGAAAATCGAGCCCTGTAAACACATAAACGTGTACAAAACTCCCTCTAGTGGCCAACCTTTGAAAAACACTCCACATGTTGTATTCTCGCAAACATAAAATCTAGTACTGTAATTGCCTACAGTATCTACAGCGGCGATTGTAGTACTCAAAGACAAAGGGTAAGTTAACGGAATCGGCTTTTAATTCCCTATGGGTGTGATCTTTTAAAGATTGATGGGCCTATTAACCACTGAATTGATTATTACTCTTTTAGTTCTAAGATTCTCCTGCGTCCTCATTATCTCAAGCCATCAGTTGCAGTGCATTATGGGGAGAGAATGTGATCGGTATGATGCATGCCCTGATAATATAATGATGTTTCTTTCACAGACAGAGCACACCTCGTACAAACTCTTCAGGATCCAGTGCAGTCATAGGGCACTGTGTTACCATAGGAACAGTATACATAAATGCACATAATTATGTTATTGTCCTTGTCTCAAAGACATCCGGAGTGATGGGGAGAGAGGGAGATAAAGAGACCAAGAAAGGTTCTGTCTGATCAAATGTCATATTTGTGTCTGAATAACAGGTCTAAAATATAAATTTAAGATGCTATGGATAACTTATAGGTTTGTTTTTGTATATATATATATATATATATATATATATATATATCATATTCATAAGTTCTTATATTTAAAAAAAAAAATCATAAAGCTGTTCTATTGCTTCAAAGGTCATTAAAAGATTTAATATATTTTCATTGTATTAATTTAATTATAGTAATGTTATAATTGAATATATTTTACAATTATATTTATATTTTAATTGGATAAAAAATTATTACATTTATATATTTATATGTTATTTAATATATTGAAATTTTAAATTAATGTGAACAAATGTTAAATTAATTAATAGTATTAAATATTAAAGTTTATTAATATATACAGTGTAAATATATTATATATTTAGTTTTTTAACTTCAAGTATAATTAAAGGTTATTTTAGGTAGTTTCAACAAATTAGTTAATGCATAATATTTATATATATAAAGTGTTGTTTAAGATAATTTTAGATGAAGTGCCGCATGTGACACTGCAGGGCACAGTTGTGTTTTCACGTTCACAAGCCTTATGCTTCAGTGGATGAACTGGCTGCCTCTGGCATTGTTCTACAAAACTCACTCTCACCAGTCGCCAACCTCCGGCTTTCTCTCTCTTTCATCTCCAGTTTCCTCTGGGCAGAATGAAGATTTGGCCCCCTGGACATTAGAACCCATTATACTTTGTTGCTCTCTTTCTCCCAGCTCCTCAGAATGACAGCAAACACTACTACACACAGACTGACGGATGCATCTCCTCAGGAACTATGGGCTATTTTTAGCCCTTTCCTTTTTAGCACTCCAATCAATGAAATACTGTGTCCCACCGTTTAGTCCCCACAAGACCTCTGTTATTTCTGCGTAAATGGAAGTCAAAGCAATTGATTTTGGTTCACATCCTATCTGCATTATTGGACTGCTGCAGTGTGTGTGTGTATGTGTGTGTGCTCAATTCATGTTCTGAGTTTAAATGTCCATCAGGGCTGGTTCCATTTTTTATTCATCCAATTTCCTCCTGCGCTTGATTATAGCACAGATAGTTGTTTCCCAATCGGTCATGTGAAAATAGAAAAAAGAACATTTGCATTGATTTCCTGTCTCTATATACCCTTGAAGGAATTGTTCACCCAAAAATTACAGTTTGCTGAAAACATACTCAAACTCTGGCCATTCAATTTATTGCTTCATCAAAACAGATTTGGAGAAATCTAACGTTATACATCACTTACTCACCAATAGCTCCTTTGCAGTGAATGGGTGCTGTCAAGATTAGCTGTTAAAACATCACAGTAATCCACAAGTAATCCACACAACTCCATCCCATCGATTAACATCTTGTGAAGCAAAAGGCAGCATGTTTGTACCACTTATTACAAGGCCAAATTAATAAATAAATATATATTTTAACAGACAGGAAATGGCATATTTAAAATATTTCTGGTGCATAAATCACTTCATCATTCAACATAAAATTCACTTTGTCTTTTTTTTGTATGTTATAGACCTAATTTTTTTTCTTTATTTTAGTTTTTAGTAATTTATTCATTTGACCATGAGATTTTAATCAGATATAACAATTATAACTTTCTGTGCTGATGTATGCTGGCCTACATCTCAAAAATCTCCACACGCTACATGTTTTCTGCTTTTTGATGATTCATTATACTTGGATGTACGACACAATATTAAAGATCTGTTTCATCGTGACTTTAAAATACACCAAAATAGATCAACTGTTCTACACAGAAAAAAAAAAACGAAACAAAACACACATAAAGAATTTGAAAACCTCAGGGAAACAATAATTATTTACTTGCGTTTTCAATAAAATAAAATGACAGACAATGCTAACTGTTATCAACAACAACGAAAATGACAATAATAATTTATAGCACTCTTAAAGCAACAGTGCGACCTAATTTGTTTACGTAAAAAACAGTGATGGACCAAAGGAAGGCCTCGAGGGAATTTTGATGGTCCGTTTGGCATTTGCACATTTTAATAGAGGTCAGACCGTAAAATGCAGATCTGGCTGAAAGCGCTCAGGTTTGTAAGCACTGTATGTATTTTCTACAGTGTTCCAGTGGCTGAAGGAGGGCCAGACGCTCTGTGGTCAGCACGGCCCCAGGGTTCAGTGTTAGTAACCGCTGTTTCTCTATAAGAAACCAGTGAACGGGACAGAATAAGGAGGTTTGGGTTGTGCTGTGATTGAAATCTTCACAGGGTCCTTTTTTTCTTTACCACACTCGACAGGACTCCGCCCCCCTGTCCATGACTGACCGTTCAGGGCAGTTAAAGGCTTTGCGAAACTCTTCATAGTTGCTCATTGCCCCGATAACCCTTCATCATAATAACAAAAGTAAAGTGAGTGCCATTAAAGGATGCAATATAGATGTAAATGAGCCGTGTGTATATTAATGCATCGCACCTATATTTAGGAGGGCTGTGAGCTCCGCTCTGGATCTGATCACGTGCTGCTTCTGGTCTGTAGGCATTACAGCGAACCTAGCAAATTACAATATATACACAACAAATCAAGACACTACAGGGAAAATCATCGTTATTCATGCACTGGTAATTATTATTGTGCTCTATTTACGCCTATAGATTTCAGTTACAGTATACAGTATATATATCTTAAAGTCCATTTTCTCAAAACTTCAGTTCAAAAGCACACACCAAGCTTTTTCACTTGAAGGTTTTTTAAAAGATCTTTTGTTCGTGCTGGTTTTATATAAAATTGCATTCCTAAAACATAATGAAAAATGTTTTTATAGCTGTTAACAGTATTTATGGCATGTTGAAATATAGGCATATCCAAAAAAATATATATATATATATTAAAAAAGAAACTAGGTCTCTATTTAGGAATTATGCAAATAAGTGCATACTTGATTGGATAATGCATAATTTGCATATCTGAAATTCTTTCACAAAACTTGTAATACAAAAAACTTTGCTATTTTTAATGTAATCAATCAACTTATCCTTTTTACCTGGATTGGTTTGTCTTACACTCCAAATATTTTTTACTTGAATAATTCACTTTGAGAAAGTGTGTACTAAAACTGCATGCTACCATGACAAAATGCTAATTCTAATATTGCATGCTAAACACGTACAACCCCCAAAAATGTCACAAAGCATACACATTTTAATCCTTTTTTTAAGCCAATCTAATCTTTTAAGAATAAAAAAAATATGTTTGTGACATCTGACATTTAAGCCTAATTATTTATGCATGAAATGCAAAATACTGACATGAGCATAACTGAGGAAAAACAGCTGGTTGTTTGTCAGACCCACTCCAGGTAGGAGAGGCTCCTCGACTCCTGCTCGGTCTTTTTCAATCCATCTCCTATAGGCCTGCAGTTCACATACGAGTACATAAATACACACCAAAACAGACACACTATTACATGAATCGTTAAAAATATGAATTCTCATTTCATTCCAAATGTTCTTTCATTTATGAAACACAATCTGGGAAAAATTTAGGTTCTGCTCATTTTTGTCTGTGCAGTTAAAATGGTGGGTTCAAGCTTAAAAAAAAAAAGATACGTGTACACAAATCAACAATAAATTGTAATACAGCATATTCTTCAAATTTCCCTTTTTGTCATTGATCAAAATTTGGAATGAGATGAATCGATAAATCAGATTCAGGCCGCTTTAGGATAATTATAGTGGAAAATGTTGTGATACCCTGAAAGATTCTCTCATCCCTCCATTGTCAGCAATGTTCTCTGCCAGGGTCCTCTTCCCCTTGACCTTGAGAGGGGATTGTGGGTATTAAGTATTAGATTGGAAGCTCTGCTACATTTTGATGACACGTTCAAACAGGAATTCATTAAAAAGGCTGGTGCCTACTGTACATTTAGCCCCGCCTCTTTCCAGTGGTAACCATTATACTGGTCAATCATGCATTGTGTCTTTTCATTGAAGCGGGTGATTGAGGAGTTGCTCCACCACTGGTCCAGGTTCCCATCTTTGTCATATTTCCTTCCTAGATGGAGACACAGACGTCTTTAAGAATCTAGCTGTCACCATGGCAACACGTGTTGAGACTCATTATAAATCAAATGGCCTCACCGTTGTTATCAAAGCCATGGGTCAATTCATGCCCCACAATTACTCCAATCGCTCCGTAGCTCAAGGACCTGACACAAGAACACATTTCGGGAATTATTTTTTTTTCTAAAAATCCACGTAATCTCAAGCATACCATGAAAACAGAAATCAAGAGTGATGTCCAGCAATATGTGTGTATTTTACAAGGTGGCTAATTCATATATGTATAAATTCATTTATTTTATTTATATATTTTTATCGAATGTATTTTATGATTTGCACAGCTCATATAAATTTGAACGAATAACCTACACCTAACCCCGCCTCTAAATTTCGCCACTCTAATCATACGAATTCATATGAGTTATCCACCCCATAATATACGTACAAATTGGTTGTGAGATAGTGTTGTTTTGTCTCACCGAGGGTAGTCATGTCCCCAGAAAAATGGCTTCTGAAGTTCTCCTGCAGGGAATCCTGGGTAGAAGAAGACAGTTCAATTAGCCACCAAATTAAAAGAACGTGAAACAGTATTTTTAAAGACACATCAAACATGTACAACAGAGAACACACTACTATTTCACCTGATAGATACCAAACCAGAAGTTGTTTATTACTTATACTATACTGGAAATCATATATTATTATTATTATTAATACACTTTTAACTCACACCAAATAGTTTATGAGGGTAGCAAAATATACATCTGCACAAATACGTATTTTATGATCATCAAGGTTACATTTACATCAAAAAACTGTGATATTGTGATGTATATATATATATATATATACAATTAAAATAAACTTAAAAAATGTTAAGATATTTTACATTTTAATTCATTCCTGTGATAGCAAATCTGAATTTTCAGAAATTATTCTAATATGCTAATCGGTGCTCAAGTAACATTTCTTATTATCATCATCATCAGTTGTGCTTCTTAATATATTTTTAATATTTTATTTAGTAGATGAAACTTCTGTTATAGGAAAATACTGTTACCGCAGAACACCGGACTGACCAATCAAAACCACGTACTCAGTGAAGCTCTTTATTTATTAATGAACTGAAATAGTTTACTCACTGATCTGGTTTGTAGAGGAGCTGTAAAACGCATTTACTGTTGTTGGGTTGGTGAACCACCTGAGGGGAAAAAATTGATGTTTCATCATGTTCAAAGACAGATTCATCTCATTTTAACAGGCTTTGAAAATGCTGACAACTTACTCTGTGCGTGGGACTGTTTTCCTCAGCCAGCCGATGTCTGACTGAGCAATGATCTTCAGGGTCTGCATGACATTCCCAAAGTAGTCTGTCTCAGTGAACTCCAACTGTGCAAAAACATACAGCCTTAATGACTTTGAGTGGCACTGGTATCTGCTAACTAACCAGTTAAATATGATAACAAAATCAAATCTAGAAGCTTGCAAACATACTTGTTTGAGGTCCTCATTAATATAAGTATCATTTAAGATGAAGTCCGGGTAACCCACTTTCGCCAAGACTGCATGAGCCTAAGGTGAGATATAGACAGTAATGATGTGAAAAAGAACAGTTTCATTGATGCGGTGCATGCACAGCTGCCACAAATACACTGAAAAACACCTTTTCTGTTGCTTTTCTCTTTGTTTCTTTATCCATCCAGTCATTCTCCTTCTCAAGTATATCAATAAATGCCCAACGGATACCATTTATCAATTCCTCCATCTTTAGAAAAGTTGAAAGACATTAATCAGAGGAGCATTTAATAGCATGTTCTTCAGTTTTACAGTAAAATGAGATGCAACGGTTTGTGCTGTTATTCAGGATTAGCTCCACTAGATGGGGACAGAGATGAAATCAATCACACTGAATACTACAGCAGAAACCACACAGGAATACATTTCATTTTTAAAAATAAATAAAAATAATTATTTTAAATTGTAACAGTGTTTCACAATATAACAGTTTTTACTGTATTTTAATCAGATAAATGCAACCTTGGCATTAAAAATATTAACAACCCCAAACTTTTAAACATATGCTAATGTTGTTTATTTCTGTTATTGCAAGCTGAAACAATACATTTATTTATATGAATAGTTTGCATAACTTTTGTTTTAAGAAACAGCAAAAATAGAAATAGCTATTGTGAAGTATTAATAAGACTGTTTAATATTTTAATATATATTAAAATGCAATTTATTCCTGTATTAACAAAGCTGAATTTATATATATATATAATTGCGATATATATAATTATGATTAATCACATTCAAAATAAAAGTTTTTTTATACTGTGTATATTTGTTATGTATATATAAATACACACTAATGCATGTATATATTTAAGGGAAAAAATGTTATGTTAAATATATTAAATATATTTATAAATAATATAAGAACGTAAATATATACATTTATGTACATGTAAATATTTTCCAAATATATTCTGTATGTGTGTTTATTTATATATGCATATACACACACAGTACACATACATATGTAAATGAAAACTTTTATTTTGGATGCGATTAATCACGATCATTAATCATTTGACAGCACTAATATATATATATATAGGTATGAATAGTATGAATTAATTTATTCATTTAATATAAGTCGTACCATGTGTTTTTTGTCCTCTTGGAAATGCTTATCAACAAAGAGCCTACCGGTGGCATAGATGAGTGTGTTTTCTACATAATTTACACACTTGTCCCAGCGAGGGGTCAGAGAGGTGGTCCCTGTGGTAACCTGAGAAGAGTCGGATATTTAATATTGTAAACCGCAGCAAATCTATTTTTATCCAAAGATAATTGGTGGAGAGTTTCAGTGAGGATGTTGTTCACTGACCCGAGCAAAGTCCAGGTATCTGTAGAGAAAACGTCGGCTCAAGGTGGTGATTCTGGAAAAAACTGATCTCCATATGACATAATTGGCAACTGTCCTGGGGCGAGGGTAGAACAAACAAATTGGAGCAGATGAATTACAGAGTAATCTTGACTCTGTTATTGAGCAGAGCAGGTACTAAAAAGGTATGACATACAAACAGCACACACAGTGATCACACAAGTGACACTGTCCAGACCAGCAGAGGTACAGCCCTAGGGCTCTGATGTAGGTTTTAATGAGGTTTTATTATTTTTAAATGCTGTCTGGATACCTGGTTCCTGTGGCATTGATGAGTTTGAAGAGGTCTTTAAAGTATTGTGGGGCACGAACGATCACCTGCTCTGAAGAGGAGATTTTCAGGTCTGGGTACAGTTCAGTGTCAATCACTGCTCTCACAAAACCCAGCCAGTTAAACTGCAAACAAAGAAAAAACAATAGTAAATAAATATTATGTATTTGTATATAATTTTTTTGTGTATTATGTATATACAATGTATTGTTATTTATACAGTAGCATATAACAATAGATATGGCTATGTATGGATGCTTGTTTCTGCCACCGATATTATATCTCACAATTCTAGTTAATACGTATTACAAAATACTTAGAGAGTTTAATAATTCTATGGCAATAAAAAAGAATTGTAAGATGTAAATGAGCTTTAACTTTTAATTTAAGAAAAGGAAAGAAGTCTGATTTGTAAGATAAAAAGAAAGAAAAATGTAGAATTGTGAGCTGAAAAGTTACCAATTTCCTTTTTTATTTATTCCATAGTGAAAACAAGCAAAAAAAAAAAAACCCTGAATTTTTAGATGTAAACTCTCAGTTATGAGTTTAAAACTTGCACTTGCAATATATAGTCACAACTTTTTTCTTGCAATTATGAGTTATAGGCCCGGTTTCACAAATGGGGCTTAGCTTAAGTTTCCAGTGATTTCCAGTGATTATCGCCCGTCTTGACTACAGAGACGGTCTCTGCGTTTGATAAATAAATTTTAATTCTCATCATTATACATTACCATCACTCTGTTCTTCTATTTGATCATGTTCAGTGCTTCGCTACATTGTTAAAAGCGCTATATAAATAAAAGTGACTTAAGCCAGGACTAGGCATTAGTTAAATTAAGATATTTAAGCAACTTTTACGAAAAATGCCTTGTAAGAAAATTTTACAGGTGTGCATCTTAACACAGAACAATGACACTGACATGTTTTAAGATATTTTCATCTGAGACAGCTCAAATATGCAATTTAGTCTGGGACTAGTTTAAGCCTTGTCTGTGAAACTGGGGGTATATCTCACAATTGTTTAAAAAAAAAAATATTTTTAATAGTTAATCAGTTTTGATTTATAAGATATAGTCAGATTTGTGAGAGGAAAAGTTTACAATTAGATATTTTAATATTAAAAGAAGAATTCTAACATGTAAATGTAAGATATGTAAGATAAAAAAAGACCGAATTATGCACTAAAAAGTAAAAAAAAAACTTTATTTATTCTGTGGTCAAAAGCAGACAAAAATGTACAGCATGTAAACTCGCAATTATGATTTTTCAACTTGCAACTGCAATTTATAATCACAATTCAGAAAAAATAATAATAATAATAAACGGTCATTCTTATTTTATGATACCTAATGCAGAAACAGAGATCAAAATGTTACCTGAAAGAAGCATTTGAAAAAAAAAAATAATAATAATTTATAAATGCTTATGAATGGAATTGTGTAGTAGTCAATAATATTTGATGTTTAACATTTAAAAAATAATTAACAGCATTAACACAGCATCCTTTTTGTTCAACTGGCTCATATATTTGTTTGTCACCAAGTAAATATGTTTGTCTATCAGTATGATATGGCATGTACAGTAATATACCTTTATATTAATAACAATGCACTTACATCTGGAACAGTGCGCTGCAGTTTGGACAAGCTGTACTTGTTGTACATGTTTTCACTGGTGCGGTTCTCGTAGGGGATCACAATCTACAGAAGAGCACACACTCCATTGAAGCATCAAGCACCGTGACAGCAGTGTGTTCTTTCTCAATGCTGCTGCATTGAAGGAATTTGGTTTCTCCAGTGTTTCGGTGCTCACCTGTGCAAGTTTGATTTCAAAGTCAAGTACCGATTTCATCTGAGCCTCAGCGTCCTGCTCATTGGCTCCCAGCATGACAGAAACATCAACCATCAACCTTAAAAGAGCTTCTCGGTACTGCAGAGAGGCATGAAAAGAAAAGTTTGAGAATGCTGAAATCTAAGCAGGGCTGAATGTGACGGTGTGTAACGATATACAGGTTGACAGATGTACCGATCTACCATTTGTGCCTCAGTTGTGTTGGTGATGTAATCTTCTCTGGATGACAGTGATAAAGAGGCCTGATCCAGCTAGGAAAAGAAATGGAGAAGAGCTAGATATCTCACATTTATTGCTTTATGCAAACAGGTAGCTCCACCCTAAACTCACGCCATTGGTTGAGCCAGACGGTGACATGTAAGGCATACTAGTCTCACCTTGATGATATACTGGTTTGAGTTCTTGTCATCAGGAGAGACGTAAAGCCGAATAAGGACGGACTTGCTGTGATGACTGCGTATCTGCGCCAGTGTCTCCAACAAGCTAAACTGAGACTCCACCCACCGCGAAGAGAAGCCCAAAGCATCGCCTAAGACCGGCCAGCGAAACTCCTTCAGCTTTAGATTCTTCAGCAGAGGTTTCGCATCCTCAATTTCCAGAGCAGCTGTCAGTACAGAGGGAGGAAGGGAGTGATGAAGAAATAGCACTTAGTAACTTGGCAGATGCTTATCAGAGATTCCTAAACTGAAACTCAGAAACATTTACTTGAAGTCCAATCTGAGATTGGGAGTTAATATGAACAATTTAATAGTTTACAACATATTTCTTATTGTTATTCAGAGTTACTCAGTTCTCTGATGCCATTTATTGGACAAAAATCAGATAGACAGACATAAAATGACAAACGTCCTATGTTAATAATTATTAGTAATTAATACTGCTACGTGTATGAAACTGCAAACAGCTCTTACATTCATTCATGCATGACATGTAGAGGACTTTGGCCTTCTTCACCGCATCAATGTCATCTCGTCCGATGGGCTGCTCTAACAACTCTGAGGCACAAAGATTGAATATTAAAGCACTTTATTTGGACTGAAGGTTTATTTGGGTCAGAATCATACGGATCTGTGCACCTTTCAGCTTGAGGTCTACATTCTGTCTGAGCCATGGGTAAATCCCATAGCTGGATGAGTCTTCTGGAATGGGGTTGTCCCGGAGCCAGCCTCCGCATGCGTACTGGTAGAAGTCATTGCACGGTTCTACTGACTGATCTATCTTACTCAGGATGGAACCGGCTAGAGAAGACACATCAGCCAACACAGATTCAGCATTACAGTAATCTCAGAGATGCAAACACTGTTTCGACTGAATAGAGGTTTCTCTGAATGATAATGCCTGCTTATTATGTTCAAAGTAAGAGTGAGAATTACTGCTATTGGTGGTTGACTACTGGTCCAAAAAGTACACATGATATTCTAGAGTCTATGTCTGCATGGCTTTGTGATTTAAGTTTACCTGCTTCGATACAGTGTGGGGTGAGGCAGAAGTCATCATTGCTTGTTTTGCGTGACACTACAGGGGCAGAGAAAAAAACTGTCAAGCAGAGCGATCAAAGACATCTATGTCCTGAAATGACTGCCAAATATTGCATTATGAGCATACACACAAACACATACAGAGAGATTCAGATCCACACTCAGGTTTTAGCTGTCCATGCTCTGGATGTCACAAAACAGAAACATAGTGCATGCTCTACACACATTCCACACATCTACAAACAGGGCTGCGGGAAAGTAACATGTTACAACATAATGTCCTCAAAATGTCCTTAAAAAAAACTTAATTACTTTTGAAGGCTATTTTCTTGCTGTATGTATGCATCCACTATTATTTATCAAATTTAATCACAAAACATTAAAGAAAAATTATGTTTAATGTATAAATATTGGTTGCTTTTTGTATTTAATGTAATCAGCTTTTTACAGAATTTAATGTAATTTAATTTATTATAAAAATAATAACTATAACAAAAAATAATAATATAAACTATATAGAAAGTAAAGATAAAATTGACAAAACACAACGAAATAACTAAACATTTAAAATAAAATTAAAATAAAAAACCGACAGTAAAAAAAAAAAATTTTTTTACAGTATTACAGAATTTTACAGTATTATATCAGTAATACTAAAATAACAGTATGATTTCGTGGTGTTGATTTTACAATTAAATCTCAAAATATACAATTAAATTAAATAAAAATCTAGTTTAATGTAGGGTTATTATAGTTAACTAAAACCATAATAACAACAATAACAGTAATAATATTAATAACAACAACCAATATTTTTTTAATTGAAATAAATGTTAATTGAAATAAAATAAAATATTCATAAAAAAACAAAAACAAATTGTAGCTAGTTGACAAGCACTATTTCTAATTTTCATATTTTTCTGTGCTAAAAGAAATACAACTGAAATACAAATAATATAAACTATATTAAAAATTTAAGATAAAATTGACAAAACACAACAAAATAACCAAACATTTAAAATAAAAAATAAAAATAAATAATAATAAAAAATGGTGCAAATTCATTAATCTGTTTACACAATGCCATGTTATTCAATATTGTATCCAAACACAGTGTGCATAGAGCCTGCAGTAAATTGAATAAATGGAGCAAAAATAACAAATACATTTTTGAAATATCTGCTTCAGCGCACTGAAACCCGATCAGCGCAAACGCTATGCAGAGGTCAATGAAACTGTGTGAAATTGTGTTTGGGTGAGTTTGAGTGAGCACAAACTGCATGTATGTTGTGAAATCAGACAAGCAATGCTTTTAAAGGCCTGTGTTTATGGTTCAGTCCACAACTGGACAGCAGATGACCACAGCAGGATCCAGCACCCGGCCCCGTGGGACTGTGCCTCATTATTCCCACAAGCAGCAGACACCGCCGAGTGTGTGTGTGTGTGACTGGAATATGTATAGACAGAAATGAGCATAATTACACTCTAGTCTCACCACAAATATGCAGGCAGCCCTCAACAACTGAGAACAATAAGTAATATAATTTATTTGCTGTCTCAACTGTACACCACCCAGAAAACAGTTACACGTACCAAAATACATCCACATACAGCCTGTCATGAACAATACATTCACAACTTCTCAGGTTCCACGAGCCCCATTCACATCAGTTCAGCACTCTTAAAGTGACAGTTCACCCAAATATGAAAATTCAGCTTTTTTTATTCACCCTAATTTCATTCAACAAATTGTAAGGGACATGTTTATGGTGCTTATTGAAGTTTAACAGTTTGAAGTGTAACTTTTATGTTTTAATATATATTATTTAATATATAAAAAGTTTTATATTATTATATATATATATATATATATAATTCTGACTTCTGATTTCTTCTGCCGCATAAAAAATGGATTTCATGACTTTTCTTTTCACAAAAGACCCATTGCAAAAACCTGCCAGCCATAGTTACTGCTATCTATCTATCTATCTATCTATCTATCTATCTATCTATCTGTCTATATCTGTTTATCTCTGTATGCATGCTGCTTTCACAGTTCACATGTTCTCATGCAGTGAGGAAACTGATAACAAGCTGACAGAAAAAAACATAGCAGGTTACTTCTGGCTAGAAACAAGATCTTGTCTTTCGAATTTCATTATTTTTTAAGGAATGAAAACAATAATACTGTTTTGTGGCTCTTTAATGTGTTGCGACATTTCCCTGAAGCACCCCAGTTCAAGTAGCACACAGATACAGGATCTGATTGGTCAGTTAGCCTGTCAATCAAGCTCTTTTTCTCAAAATTCTCATCTTTATTTCTTGCAATTGCAAGTTAATGCCTCACAATTCAGGGCTGCGTTTCCAAAAAGCACTGAAACCAATGGAGCTACGATCAACTTACGAGGTTTTTGGAAAAAACGCAGCCCAGATTGTTTTATATCTCACTAAATAAATATATATGAATATATGAACGAGCCATAAACACAGAATTACAAACAATTCAGAAACTGGACAAGAAAAAAGCATCACAATTACCATAAAAGTAATTACTTTTACTTCCATACAATTCATACAGGCCAAGAACGGGATTTTCATTTTTAGGTCAACTATCACTTTAAAAACACCCCTTTTTCTAAACATGAGCACCCACATTCCCAAACGACACAGAAATACACACTCACAGCCTTCTAGCCTCAAAATTTAAAGACACAAATACATGTTTTCTAAGCAGAGCTCCTACTTACTGTGCTAATTACAGCCTTCAAAGGCACGCTGTGTGTGTAACAGTATACACTCCAAAAATAATCTTACACACAAACACAGTTCGACTGACGTCAGAGCACAAATATCTATCTATCTATGAATTTAATGTGCAATATAAAAGAAATTAGTAGCGAGTAGGTAATTGTGCTTGCAGTTTACTCACCCGTGATGACAGCTATCAGTAATGCAATGCACACGCACACACACACTGCTAGTGCGGCTTTCAGGAGAGTGTTGGGGCCCGCGCTCGCTTTGGATCCTTCTCTCCCCAGCCTCTCCATTTCCATACTACCAATAGGTTGAGTGTGTTCTCTCTCTTTCTATTCCTCCCTCTGTCCCTCTCACCCGGTTTTCACCCCGCCTGGCCTGGAGATATGCGCTTTAAGTCCTGATCCCAGGTCAGCGGTCCTTTTGGGGCCGTGTCGAGGTGTCTCTCCTCACAGGTCTCAGATCAGTGGCAGATCCACAGCATGAAGAGTCATGCTCTACTTGCCAAAGAGTATCCCAGACTAAGAGAGAGGACAGGAGAGAAGAGAATAGGCGAAAAAAAGGGAGGGGAAAGAGGGTGAAGGAGAGAGTTAGGAGATCCAAGTGTAGGAGGAATTCTTTTCCTTAGAGCCAACTGGAGCACCTTACTTACAGTACAGGAGTAATTATGTGGCGTCCTGCAGGAAGGGCGGGATGACTGGATGTGTGTGTATATATGTGGCTATACCTCTATATAGTGTGTGTTTATGAGCAAGGTGCGCAAGTCTCTGCACCTGCCCACTCAATGTTAAGTTTGAGATGATGAATGTAACCACTTCCTCTGTTTATTCTCAGAACGTCCCGCTCCATAAAATAGAATGAGGAACATACACAGTGTGATGATGATGATGACGGTGATGCGTCTGTGCCAGGACACAATCTACTGCACATGCAGTTTCCTAGACTAAGTTTTGTCTGATCAAGCTGATAATTTTATCTGGGTTGTGTGGACGTCAAAGTGAACGTCAGTCGCATGAGTTTTGCCCTAAATATTTGAGAGTCAGCAGCCCTGTTGTATCATAAATATTTGTTTGTGTTTTGATCTTATCACTAAAAAATACATCAATGTTTATTATTCAGTATAACTGCTGGCTTGAGATGCTCCTTCTGATAAAACCATTTCATATTTCAAAAGTAAGTGATGATTTTCAAATACAGAATCATGATTTGAATAACCTGAAACATCATTAAATGTTTGTTTTTTTTCATGTATTTTAAGTAGATTCAATGTTCTCTATAAAATAAACTAATTTCAATTATCTTATAATTTCAATTAAATTCTAAAATGTATTTTTAATATTACCATTAAATATAAAAAAATCATTTGTTATAAAATATAATTAAATAATTCATAATATTAAAATTGTATTGTTATTAAATAATAATTATATATATGTAAAATATATATATAATTATATATAATATAATATATATACTGCTGTCAAACGATTAATTGTGATTAGTCACATCCAAAATAAACGTTTTTGTATACATTAAATGTTTATTTATTTTGTATATCTAAATAAACACATATACAGTATATATTTTGAACATATTTACACATATTATAATATTTATATAAATATATTTAATAAATAAACAACATATTTTTCTTAAATATATACATTTGTGTGTGTTTATATATACATAATGTATATACACAGTATATTATGTAAACAAAAAACTTTATTATGGATGCAATTAATTGTGATTGATTTTGACAACACTAAAATGTATATTATAATTTATTATAAAATAAATGCACAATTAGGTTTTGTTGTAACAGTATGATTTAATAAAACTAAAAAGAAAACAAAAAATTATAACTTGAAATAAAATAAACATTCATCGAAATGTAATAAATATAAACAACAAATATAAAAAAACTGTAAACCTATGGATATGCAAGTATCTACTTAAATAATCAATTCGAACAAACTGAAGAGGAGATTCCTCTAGACATGCAATTTCTGTCAAGCTTCCCCAAAGAATTCTTCATCTTATCTTTTGATAAGAAATACATGCACTTGCTGAGCCATTAGGAGATGACAGGACTACTATCTTGTTTAGTTAATGGAGGGTAGCTCTCCATATGTCTTGAGTCAGAAAGATGTGAAAAGAGTTGAAGATCCACAGCTGTTAGCAGCTGGAGCGAATAACCATATGTAACGTGCAAATGGGAAGATCTGATCTTGTCATTTCTCCAGCGTGTCTCTGAGGGACGTCACACTCCAGGAGCATTTGTCCAACAGATGATGCATGTACTAAAATGAATAAACAATTTACGTGTAAAGGGGAAAGTAAAACAATCTCGTCAGCAGATGAGTCAATTTTAAGCCTTGAATATCAAATCAGTTTGACACATCACACAAACATAGTGATGGGTGAAGGTCAGCACTGAAACACAGGGACACAGCTGTGGTAAAATAAAGCATGAAATAAAAAGAAGCCATACTGACCTCAAATGTGATCACACAGTCAGTCACGATCATCTGATGATTTTCTTCACCAAATCATTGATACATACTGCAAGTTATGGCCATTGGATAAAATGTACATTTTCTATTTGTCATCTATTTGTACTATTGTCACAAAAAAGATTTTGAATTGGACCAGTTCAAACTGTTAATAAAAGTTCAACCAACGACAGAGAAAATTTGCTTTGAATATTAGCTTTGGGTCATTTTTGAAACACTAATAATTTATACTAAAGGCAGATGAAACAGCACTGCCATTCTCAACCCCGTAATTTTATAAGATTATTCTCAACATCTTATTTTGACTTTTTCTCAAAATGTAATTTTGCATTTTTTTTATTATCATAATTTCAGCTTATTCTCAACATTTTATTTAGACTTTTTTTCAATAAAAATTACAAAAGCAAATTAAATTAAATTTAGTTTAATTAAATAAAATAAAGCTAAAAATAATATAAAAAAATAATATAATAATAATAAAAAATTATAATTTTGCATAAATTCTAGTGTCAATGGCCTGCTGCACTGTGGATTTGTAAACCATTTTTACCTACAAACCATTGCTTGGAAAATCTCTAACTTCCTTAAAAGTAAACACTATAAAAACTGCAGATGACAGAATGAGATTAATGTGGAATGTATCAACAAAGCATAGACTGTTTTCATATCGCCTGGCCTTATCTCAGGACTCATCTCTAACGGACATTAAAATTGCACACGATGCAAATCCAATGAATTATACCGGAAAAAAATCAAATAAATTCTGTGGTAAAAGGTTGGGCTTTGACGCTTGAGTATCTTATCGGTGTTTGGACTCTGTCTGTCGTCATTTCTGAATGTGGGCATAAAACGTGTTCCTGAGTGACAAGAACACGGTCGTGCTTTGTGCATCCTGCAAAGGAGACAGCTCCTGTTTTTGTGTGATGAAGCTCTGTAAATCTCTTTCACATAGACGTTCATAATCAGATCCTTGACAGATAATCAGGGAGAGGCTTCCTGAAATGACAAAAAGCCACATCTGGTCTCTCACCCTGAGGACTGATAACCCAGATGTTGATATCTTATCAGTTACTATTTTAAATTGGTTTCTTTTCCAAAGAAAGTCAAATCCTCACGTTACTAAAAAGTTTAGAGCACGTTAGAAAAAGCTTAAACAGTTATGGAATAATGTAACAATCCACAAGGCTGGAAAAAAAAAAGAAAAACACTATGACTCATGTGCTATATTTCTATCTCTCATAAGAGGAAGAGGCTGATGTGTGATTGTTCACTGGTCATCTTCCTCTCTTACTGAAGAACTGAAAGATATAAAAATGACAACTCAATGTATGCAACAGTCAATTACAGCTGGACCTACAAAGCATATTCCAAAAACGCAATTTATCATAACATTGTTGTCAGATTCTCTTCCTGATCTTAAATATCAGAAAAAACAGTTAACTGTAACTAAAAGAAGAGTTTTAGGGTTGCAACACATTCTCACTCCCAAGTCGTCACATTTTGACGCTTGGGGAAGACCCCCTTTTCGTCACTTTTCGACGCGAAGGGTCTTCACCGCTTCTATTCCTCACTGAAATCGATCGTTTTACATCACA
>JAUMHR010000087.1:970348-984659 GCA_032361145.1 Enteromius fasciolatus
ACTTGCATTTGATCAACTCTATTTCTTACATTGCTTGATATTTGTAAATCATCATAAATAAAGTTCAAATGTATGTCCTTAAATGCAATGACAAATAAATGCTCAGCAATAAACAGAATTCAGTGGAATTCTTCCTGAATTGTATTCCACTTCCTGTAATTCCAATTCAATTCCAATTCTGTTTCCTTTAATTGTTGTTAAATTCCAATACCATTTCCTTCTTTGAATTGGAATTGTTGAGTTCATTCCTGAATTGACCCCATCCCTGGATGCCACGCTAGTTGATGGCAGCCATTTTGAAACCTAGTGGTTTGGATGCAGCATCATGCAACAGCAAATATTTTCAGTTACAGATGCAATCATAAAAAAGATTTTAGCGTTAAGTTAGAATAAAAAAAATTGTCTGGTTGTGTGGTCACCATTTGAATGTTACTATAATGACTATATTTCATTACAATGCAAGACATTCAATATTTGATCAAAATTAATATAGGTTACTCAGTGCACCCGTTTAATGTCTTTTAACTTGACTTCTACATTTCTCAACTGGGGACAATATTGGTTTTATTTCATGTACTTGTAAATGTTTGGGTTGAGCTGAACAATGGATAATGTAAAACTACACATACTATGTGTGACTATGTACTTCAGGAAGACAGAGGCCAAACAGGCAGGTAATGCCCACAAAATCCTCTCTCTATATATATATATATATATATATATATATATAGTGTCGTTTCTGGACTTACCTAAACATTTTTGACACAAAGTAATCATGTATTTATCAAAGAGGGCACTGTTGGCACTGTCCTGAGGTCACTGTGTAAATCACGCAGCTTCAAGAGCATTTTACTGCTTCTAGCTGAGCCATTCAAACCTAAGAACATACCGATTAAGAGTTCTCTTGAGTACAGCAGCACTTTAAACCCTCAAGCCGCCCTCTCAGGGTGGGCAATCTGGCAATTACCCGGGTAAGGGTAAAATCACAGAGTCGACTCCTCCATTAGTTCAAGTTGGTTCTTCAGAAAGTAATTTCCCCCAAACAGTTTGATTGGAGGAGACGGCTTTATGTTATCGTGCTGTGACCATCCACAGACCCAGAGCAACATTGGCTGCTAGAAGGGCACTGCCCCCCAGCAGAAAAAAGAAGCCAATCAGCTCTCGGTTGTTTCTCTCTGGGACCACAGAGCTCAGTGTGGCTTCTAGGAAGGCTGTGAGCATCCACTGGCCGTCCAGTGCAAAACACGGGACAGCGTTTACCACCGCAAGGGCCCCCGATAATGAGACCAGATATCTCAACACACAACAAGTTAAGGATAATTAACAGCAGTGACAAAACTAATAAAAACTCAATGTTCATTTATTATGTTTGCTAACCAATACGGATAGCGTGGGAAGGATACTTGCAGAAAGTCTCCAGCATGACGGGCAGGTCCGGATGAAGAAAGCCCAAACGAGGAACGAAGTTGGTGATACTCACTAAAAAGAAAGAAATGAATCATTTTTAAAAGAACGAGATAGTTTGCACAAACCTGATTCAGTTAAAACAGAATCTGTCTGACCTGAATACTGAAGGTGTGAAGGGTAGCCAACAAACAGCATGTCTGTTTGCGGTGGGTGTTTGACCCGAATCAGTCTGGTCTGGTTCTCCAGAGACGGGATTAAACACAAGCTTGGGATGAAGTCTGTTTGGCAGTCTGTGTTTGTACGGCATGTACGGCTCGCTTCAATGGTTTTTCTGACCGGCAGGCAGGCAAACTAGCATGAGGGAAAAGTGTCAAAAACAGCAAGACTGTGGTGGCAAGAAATTATTTTGCCTTCCTTTTGTTAGATATACAGTGCAAAACGAACAGTGTTTTCTTTTCAGAAGAACTTGTTTGCAAGCACACTTTAGATATTCACAACATTACACTGATTAAATGTTTGCAGTGTTTAGCAATTAGGAGCTTATTGCTACTAAAAGAAGCAAACAGTATATTTCTTATAACCATTCTAACTTTAATGAAATTACCAAATACTAAGAAAGCTGTCTGTCTTACCAATTTGCTCTCCACATTATTACTATAAGAGAAGCAGAGATCTGTCAAGCTGTTGTTCCCACAGCACTCCATAGTGCCATCAAGACGCTTGAATGCTGAGTGGAAGAAAAATCATTCAAAAAAATCATCAGCTAACAAATATTTTTACAAATTAAATTTTAACATCTCTATTACACTACTGTAAAGAATAGGGGTAGTAAGATTTTGGTGCTGTACAGTAGAAAAGGTAATATTTTAAAATAGAATTAAAATTTGACTTTCTATTTCTCAGTGGCGTTATAATAATGTAATTCCTGAATTTTCAGCCATGTCCTTCAGAAATCCTTCTAATATGATGATTTGCTGCTTTTAAATATCTTATTATCAGTGTTGAAAGCAGTTTGTTTTTGTGGAAACCATGTTACTTTTTTAATATTTTAATTGCAAGTACAAAAGAATGGCATTTACTTAAAATAAAAAGATTTGTAACACTAAAAAGCATCTTGGCTCAATAAAAGCTGACCTCAAACTTTAGAAACAACGGAGTATAAGGCAGGTGAGTACCTCTTCCAGCCATCCAACTGAGTTGCAGCTTTGCAGTGTGAACGCAGTATCCCGTCTGAGGATTATGGGATAGATGCTGAACGCAATTGTGCCAGTCCTGCACTCCCTGGACAGTACAGTCCTCCAGCTGGGTAACCAGATCACCTAGAAACAGCCCACGAGGTCCACTTGATGGGGAGCCCTGTGTAAACCAACCAAAAACTGATCTCAGACACCAAAGGCATCATCTAAATATAAAACTTAAAGATTAAAGGTGACCTGACCTCCACCACCTCTGTGACAAGCGCTCCTGCTCCAGTGTAATAGAAGGGAAACAGGAAGATGGGCAGCAGGAACAGGAAACTGAGGGCCACAACACACAACATGAAGTTGTGCCATACACCTGCACCAAGACAGAGAGGCTTGTTTAGCGGTAATAGTGGTTAAACAAAATGTTAGGTTTTGTAATAAAGTGTGCTGCCAACTAGTGGAGGTCTATGCGGTTTATGAATTGCATATGCAAGATTAGTGCCATCTCGCGTGTTTAAAAGTCTTACCAGCACAGAATATTCTGAGCTGCTGGACTGGAGAGATGAGGTTCAGGTGTGTGGTGAAGAGGTCTACAAAAGCTCCAGGATAAATCACAAACATGAACATGCCAAAACCATTCAGCCTCACCTGCTCCCTGAGAAGAACAAGCAGAAAAATATTGGCACCCCACTAAAACAAGCTTCCTTTCAACAGAACACTCCAGATTGTCTTGTGTATTTAGACTTGGTCCAAGCCAAGAAACACTTTACTTACATTACACGCAGACTTCAGAGAATTTTACAAGTCAAACGGAGTGAGATTTGAGTTTGTGATGAAGCAGCTCGGCCCAAAACTTCTGATAATACATAATACTGGCTAACTCTTTGAAATGTGCATGCAAACTTTAGAAGACTTGAGTATTGTTACACAAGTAATTTTCTTATAAATTATGAGACATTATAAACAAACTGACTTAATGTTAGTGACCCTTCTAAAAGCAAATAAAATTTTTGCATTTATGCAAAAATCGAAAGATTTAAATGCATGATTGTACAGACTAACCTGTTTTTGCTCCACTAAGACACACTCATCTTAAATACTTTTTACCTATACTGGCTTTATATAGGACAAGTAAGTGTTAGAATGCTTGCCATTGCTACATATTGCATCTGTGAAATGATTCGTTTACCTTAGTGCTGCCACCCCATGGCCAAACTCATGTATTACTCCACTAACCAAGATGGCAATAAAAAAATAGGCCAGCTGACTGACAGGAAGGTTCACACCAGGCACCTGATGACAAAAAAACAAAGATTGGGGTTTAGGGTTTAATCTCTGTTAAAACAAAAGTGCACCATCCATCATCTAATTTTTACAGAGCTCTTCTGTACTCACCACCACTTGCAAGATCTGTTCGTGTGACCCTTCTGGTGTTTCTGCCATCATTTGACTCAAAGTCTGCAGCAATGTTTTGCTCAGAAGAACCACAGACCCAAACATCGCCAAAACCCCGAACACCATACCAGCACTGAACCTGAAACAGCAACATGTCAAAAGTTGTGTCCTATATTTTCTGTTTTTCATTCTTTTGATGATTGAGAAATAGAAGGAGACCGTTTGTGGATATGTGTGGGGGAAGGAGGGTGGTTACCCATAATGCCCTGCTTTCAATATAAGCAGCTTAAGAATTTTTTTAATGACTTAAGCTTTAAGTCCTCAAAAAATTAAATAAATATCATCACTGTGGATTTAATATGGCAACAGCCACACTGATGGAAACCAAAGCAAAGCAAGAGTAATTCAAACATCATGTAATAGTATATTAAAATATGTCAAGATAGATACAAAAGACTGACAGTTCTGTATATTACAGCAATGAATGACAAAGGGGTCAAGATAAGCATAACTGTCATCTGAACATGCACAAAAAAAACCTTTGATTTTAATTATTTAAGGACAGTAAATCATACCAGACGTAGAGAAAGTGAGGGTTGAGGTGAGCACATCTGGCAAACAGACGGTTGAAGATGCCAGTGTGCCATTTGATGTGGAACGGAGAGAGGGTGAATCCATTCGAGGATAACCAGGATTCATAGCGGTTCTTCACCGAACTGGATGACTGAAGGCGAAAGAGAGAGAAAAATCAATTGCTAATATACGATAGGGATTTAGGATGACTTACAGTAGGTGCAACAGTGTTGCTACTTTATACAAATATGTTACCACAGCTGCTGGATACTATGTTTACCATGTGTTGCCAAGTTATGTCTAAAGCCACTTTTACTTAAAACGCATACATTTGCATAAAATTAGTGCAAGCAACTGTATTATGATAACCATTTAGAATTAACACTCAATAACTTTTGAAGTGGTAATAATATTATGATAGTAAGATAATAATATTATGATAGTTTGAGATATGCAAGTTAACTAAAATTATACATACTAGAGCTAAATAATGGTAGCTTCACTTTATAATGTTGAAAAAGAAAACAACAATCATTGTACAATGTTCAAACGTTTTACTCGTTTTTTTTTTTTTAAATATATAACGTTAAATATAAATGTAAATAACATGCATATAAACATTAATTCTTTACAGTCGTATTACTTTACATCACTGTACCATAACAGTGTACTCAAAATGCTACACTTAACATCTAATGTCCTTGACAATAAAAAGTTTAAATATTAGTCGACTATTTAAGCAAACACCTTGCTGTACTCGCTACCGTTAATTCCAGTAATGAAGGGTTGTACGTTATTGGTGAGATCCGCCTACCCGCAGCAGCGTGTCCGCCAGATACACTGTGCACCAGCCGCCCATCACACACACCACCACCGCTATGGGAATCATGGCACACCGGGCTGCATGCGTCTCACGAGCGTCCGAATCCAGAGACAAACGAACGTGCGATTTCGATTGTCAAGCACGACACCACACATCCACTGTGTACAAAACACGGTGGAAGCCGTCGCTTCCGCGTTTGCGTCAATTCCGATGTGCAGACGCAGTCTAACTAATCGAGCAAGACTGTTTACTTTTGTCAGAGCACATAGCGGCTCACAGAGCAGTCGAGCACGTGCCTCGAATCATAATCGGTTCTTTAAAACAGAGCGATTTTTCTTCGTCGTGTTCTCTGTCGCTTTTAATTAAACTAAATAAGGGTCATTGTTATATTTTAGCCTATAATAATAATAATAATACATCAAGTAATTCAAAACTGAATATTATTTATTTTCACATTACAAATAGGCCTATTAAATTCAATGTTATGTTAAAATTACAATACAAGTCGTACATTTCCAGTAGTATTTGTAACATTTAGGCTATTGAACAAAGAAAAATCTCATTTGATTCTTAATTTCGACTGTGCGTGTGAGGTATATCTTAATTCTCAAAAAAATAGGGTGACCATACAGTACGTGCCATTTTTCCCGGATGTGTCCTGGCCAGGATTTCTATAATGGCTTGGTTTGCATGTGCAGACAGATCAGTATGGCATCGGTTCCTTGTGTTTTCGAAACACTCTTGAGGTACAAATCAAAGCAATAGCCTATAGAAATCCTGTCCGGGGAAAATGGCACATTATAGTCACCCTACATACAACTTTTCAGTCAAATCTTTATTTTCCCTCAAAATACATACTGACTCATCGGTTCTTAGTTCATTAGGCTACAAATTGTAGAATGTCAATTGCAATGTCTCTGTACAATTAGTACGTTGGTGAGATGTTGACTCTGATTCGGACAGTGTTTGCTTTGCACAAACTCCATGTGCTTTTCATTTGCATTTGCTGAAGCAGGAGATCACATCTTATTTGCACCATATAGACATATCTGTGAAGTACAATTTAGTTTCCAGCTGAGCAAATTCGCCCTCTGTGGTTTTTGTACTCACAAGACTTGCTTTTAAACGTGCAATTTAGTTCAGACATATCAGGTTTAATGTTGTCCTATAAGCAAATGATGGCGGTCAACCAAAAAGGTGACCAATTTGCCATTAAGGCCACTGTTATAGTAAAACTTTGAATGTAAAGCACATGGGAACAGATGACAGGTTCAAAAGTGTGATAAGTCCCCGCAAACATTTCCATCTGGTTAGCGAGCCTTTCTGGGTAGGAGTGATCTTTTCTGTCCGTCAGGCTCCTGAAGATTTTATGAAATGATTTATTATCTGAGATGGTGGTCTAGATAGACTGCTGGTCTACAGCAGCCATTTATGAATACATAAGAGGGAATGCTGCTAGTTTCATAATGCCATGTGCCCATAAGGAGGGATTAATGTAAAACAGACACTAAAAGACTGTCATGCTGCTAATATTCCACTGACCGTCTATCACCTGCATGCAAAATGCATTTAGCCACTTTCGTGTCGCACGGTAATGGGATCTTTGCATGTAAATGTAACATTAAAAAGCATTCTAGGATTGAATACTTGTGTTTGACCTGTATGTGACAACTTGCAGGATAAGCAGGAAGTTTGCGATGCCAGGTAGAGGGAGGAGAATTCAGGTGAGGATTTGCATAGCTCTGCTGTCTGTAGAGGACACCTTCCCCATCAGCTCTGAGCTCCAGTAGAGGTTAATACTGAGCAGTGAAGAATCACACGTCAAGTACTAGTGGCACCAGGTAAGGACACAAGATGCTTTTTTTAATCTGTTTTATTGTTGTAGTTTGATATTTAGCCTGGCAAATAGTTAGTTTAGTGCATTAGGCGTAATCCTGTTTAACATTTATGCATTTGGCAGATGCTTTTATCCTTGTGAGTGGAAGCAAAGTATACATTACACCAGTCTGTGCACTCAAACTCCAATGATTTTGATTTTGCTATAGCACTGAGTTCTATTTAAGAAATCTACTTTCTCAACATCATTTGTTTATACCTGTCAGCTTGTGGGTCAAAATCTGCCTAGTTTAAGATCTGAAACTCCTCTAAACTGGCAGAGCTGCTACCACTGGGAATGGGTCGTCATGTTAAACCGTGGGCCAATCAGATGTATCCCTGGGCTCTACGTGCTGGAGCCTAAATTAGGTCATGATCTTAATAAGTATTGTCGCTCTGTGATTCTCTGACTGCGTGGAAGAGAGCAGGAGAGGACCTTACAGAGAACAGGCAGGGGTTTAGACTGGCCATCATAGTAGAACACAAAGCGGTGAGGAGGTGTGGACCTCACGCTGGCAGCTGAACAGGTAAGGGCACAGGGGGGTTATGATATCAGTGTCCCGTGTCGCGCAAAGGTCAAAGCCTCTTCATCTGTCTCCAGTCACTCTTTCCGATCTCTCTGTTTTCTTCCATTTTCATTATTTGATCTAGTAATGCAGTAATTTGACATTCTCTCTTAGGTTCAGGCATATTGAGGACATTTTGATCTAGGTCTCCTAAATATACCCACCTAGCACCCTTTTATACATATATGCAAAAATGTTTACATTTTTAATTGATGGTTGTAATTCTGTATTTCTGGTGGGCACATTGAGTGGGGTCAAAAAAGTTTAATATGACTAGTTTAAGTTTATGTATTTATAATACATTTAAATATATTAATATTATATATAAAAACATGATAGGTGTGTGTGTGTGTGTGTGTGTGTATAATATTTAGTCATATTTAGATTTTTTTAATATATTGTCATATAATTACTAATTAATTTATTATTAATATAAATAAACCTATTTCATAAATAATTGAATAGCGTAATATATATGCATTATATTATTTATTTTAGGCAAATGTATTTATATTACTAATAAATAAATAAAATAATTTTAATATAAAATGTATTATAAATTGAAAAATTATATCAAATAAGTTTATTGTATGTATGTATATGTCTATGTTTGTGTGTGTGTGTGTGTGTGTGTGTGTGTTAGACAGATATTAAAAACAAATAGCTTATCTTGTTTAAATGAAAGCAAAAAAATAATAATCTTACGTTTGTATGAAGGATTCATTTGACCAGAGTCACAAATTTGAAATAGAAATAGTGATTCATATTTCTATTAATTTTATTATTCAAAACGTACATGTTAAAATTATTTATCATATATTCAATTATTTTGAATCCCAGATTCTCACTTTACAGATGTTTGGACCCCACTGCATGTGTATATAGTAGCAGAACTGTGAATGGGGCTATAATGGATCATACATAGCTTCTGTGAAGTGAACGGTCAGGGTGGACAGAAAGCAGGTCCCCTCTGTGTATCACACTACTATTTATAGTGTGAACAAATCCCAGATATGAGCGGAATCCCCTGCTCCTCTACAGCCTGGAGTGAGCGACAGAACGAGTGAGAGAGAAAGAGAGAGTGAAGGTGTTGAACAGAACCAGAACCGGATCACAGAAGCCAAGACCGCGTTAGTGTATGAAGAGAAAGACAGAAGAGAGAGAGAGAGATTGACATTTGTCCTGTCTGTCTCACAGCGGGGAACAGCGGTTTACTGTTACGCCAGCAGGTATGCAACTTTTGAGGACAGAGGGAGGATGTGTATGTGTGTGTGGTTATCTGCATGTGTGTGAAACTATAACACAATAGATACTGTATATTAGACTACCTATCTTTAGGTTTATTATGCTAAATAGTATTATGATGATAGAATAAGACATGCAATTCGTTTAAATCAAAGTTTGTACTTTTCAGACTGACCTTTCCTTTAGAGCTTCCTCTAAAAGTACACTAATTCTTACTACTGTAGTTTCATGTGTACAGTATGTTTTGTTTGCGATAATGACTCAGGCCTCTGGCAGGATTCGGGCCTACATAACACACTCTTAAACAACAAGCCTGTTTTATACGATCTGTAAATGTACTTTTACATAAGCATTAGCATTCTGGGATGATACACATGTAAATGACATATTTTTGTGGTTTTGGCACAGGACAATCAGATTCCATCTAAACATAGGATTGCAATGGTGTGTGATGATTTACATAATAAACATAGTTATTCCGACTAATACATTCAATGAGTTTAATGAACAAGCCATTCAACCTTTTGTTGGACATTTTGAATATCAAAAATGCTTGCTTTTTTTTACTAGAAGAGAAAATCTTGTCAGACCGGTTGGAAAGGTCTAGAACTTCTGGGAGACTTCCAGTCATAGAGGGAATTTGATGCAAATGAATTGTGCCTGTGAAACCATTGTGGGAGTTTTTGAAGATGCAATATTCAGTGTGAGATTTCAGGATCTGGTGGGGTTTGTGGTACTGTAGGTGGTTAAATTTAGAGGTGATGTATCTAGACTCTTTGTTTTGGTCCTAGTTTTATGCTTCAGTGATGGTTTTTTAGATACTGACAGTATATTTAGTTGATATTTTAGACGTTGAGGAATTTTAGAAGGGTGTTTTGGAGGAGTGTTGGACAGCTGCTCTTTAAAAGGTAAATTTAGCCCAACACTCGGCAGCAGTGACTCCACACCACTAGTACTAATGCACTGCTGTTGATGTGCAAACAAAATCCCTGGTTACGGTTGCTAAGGTTGTAAACCCTACCGATCCTAGCTGCCCCGCTGAGACCTGTATTAAGTTAAAAAAAGAGAGAGACAGAAAGTATTATGAATATTGCAGATGCAAGCTTGCTGTAGTACTCAGGAGGATTCCTCTTATGTCCCAGGTGTTCTCAGCGGGACGTTCCATCAGCAGCATAACCGAGCAAATTACGGGCAGAAAGCATATAATCAAAGCTCATCTGCCTACAGCTGTGTTCGTTAGGACACTGCATGATTTTACATATTTCCTAACAGCTTCCTGCCAGAGACACGAAATGAGTCACTCAGCATGAAGTCTGAAATGTGAAGGTGAAATGAGTTTGTTTCTGTATTGGTTTGTGTTGTCAAGTATGTAAATGTCCTCTTTTTAAATTTCCCTCCAGGTCATTCTTAGGAAATTCTGCTTTCTGATTGCATGTCCCCATAATTCTGTTCCCCCCTTATATACACAATGATAAATATTTTTAAGAAATATGTAGGCACACATGTGTTGTGCGTGCGTATATATATATATTCACTTCACTTTCCACTACATAATGTGTGTGTGTGTATTTATTTTATTTATCGTTTTCAAATATGAATATATATATATATAGATATATATATATACATATGTATGTGTGTGTGTGTGTGTGTGTGTGTGTGAGAGAGTACTGTATATGCATACATTATTATAAAAAATATCATTTTTTGCAGACCACAAATCCCATAATGTTCAAATGATACTAAAACTGATACAGATAATGCATATGATAAATATTAATAGATAATAAATAATCACGGCAATGATTGTCTATAACTGAACTATTAATCTGAATATTTCTTTCTTTCTTTATTAATGAAAAAATCATCTAAACTGTCACCAACTAAGCTTAATTTACTACAAACTCTCTTTGAATTTATCCTATAAAGTGTTCATCATCTGAGACTAAATTCCAAGACAAGATTATTTCAGTCTCTAGTCTCCCTGAGCAGCTATTTATTCATTTACAATATCAGTAGATATTCCGCTTTATAAAGAGTGTGTAGATGTGTGTTATCCCAGCCCTGTTCTCTCCATGTTAACATAAATGATTCAGGGGTAAGAGCTGCTACCTGCTCCTCGCTGCAGGAGTCACTAAGCAACTGAAAGACTATCCACAGCCACCTGAGAGCCGCAGGGGGGCTTTACTTTTCCCCGGCTTTCTGTAACATACATACACATAGTTCCAGACGAAATACATGCATTCAAACCCACACCGGGCCGCTCTATCCATCTGATCAATGCATTCGGTCTCTTTCTACAGCAGGAACGTGGACACAACTGCACAGAATGTCTAAACAGCCATCGTCCAACGTAAAAGCCCTGCAGGTGAGTATTGTGTGTTTTTTGATTGAATGTAATTTAAGAATAGTCTATAGTGGGAGTTTTGGCACTCAGATGGTTCCCAGCGTGCTTTCCTTTGCTCAACAACACTCAAACATGTCAACATTAAATATTTTAATCTGAAAAGCCAGTTCCTAAAAACACATTTTAATGTACATTGCATTACAGTACTCACACAAGGCCATTCACAAGTACATGAAATACATTACGGTGTTGATGTGTTCCAGCTTTTTTCTTCTTGGTAGGAAAACATTTCTTATCCAAACAGAAACAATTGGTATAAAAATAGACTTGTACACTTTAACTAAAGTCCTTACAGCCATTTTCCTTTTTCTAACTGGTACACAGTTGAAGGGAAAATCTATGTAAACCCTGTGGTTTTGCATAAATTGGTGAAATTGCGAATGTGAAGTCTGCTTAAACAAATAACCACAAAAAATTATTTGCTTTCATATCTTTATTTTATACACTGGCAAAAGTATGTTTTAATAACCAGTTAAATATCCTTTGGCAGCATAAACCTCTATTAAATGTTTCATTGTGTTCAGAAAAGACATGAAAATTCATGTATTTATTTATTGTACGATTAATTTATGCTGAAATCCAAAGGGTTCACATACTTTTCCCCACTGTGGCTATACGTCTGACTAGGAGCGGTAACTTGGAAAGAAAGATTTCAACAGTTCACCACACTTTAGAGAACAATTTTTACAAACACTGAGCACTTCAGCCAAAAATAGACACCTTTATCTTTCCATAAAATCTCTTAATATACACATGAATCCAAAAAAAAAAAGCCCAAGCATACACAAGAATCAGGATACAGTCTGTCAGAGAGCACAGATAGAGGGAAGACTGGTCATGCAAAGACAGGAGCACACGGTCACTACTGTACAGCCTAAAACAGCCAACAAACAGATTTCATCCAGCAGCCTATACAGATGAAAAAACTGAAAAATGAAAGTAAAAAAAAGTACTTGATGTACTGGACCATGAAATACATGCAAAACTGGAGTAAAACCAAATCTTCATAAGCATTTGTCACATCATGCTCTCATAAAAACACTGAGCTGAACTTGTGTGACCAAAAACAGCAGGACAATAAATTATAAAAATATGCAGAACAGCAGAGATTAAAAAAAAAGGTTTGCGGTTCTATGTTGAAATTACAGTAAGGTAGATTATTATATTACATTTTCCCTTCCACATTTTCATTAGTGTAATGTAACAAAATTCCCATTCTCATTTTTTTATGTGAAAATATATTTAATATATTGATGTTATTTTATATTTAGAATTAGTATTACATTTACTAAACAAAATAAAACAGTATTAATAATTTTAAGGTTAATGTGCTTTATTGTCATGAAAATAATTCTACTTATGCTATATATAATTTCTTAACTTTTGATTTTGGGGTAAAATGTGACCTGCTTTCGTGAGATTCACCAAAATTATAGGATGGATGAGAAAAAACACAATAATAATATCTAAAAAAAAAAAACAATAAAATAAATTGCCAACAATCCAGATAATATCCTTCTAATGTAAAGCTGTAAACACATTTACATTTTCACATTTGGACTTTGTTTTTTATAATACATGCTGCGTTTAGACGCCACATAATAAAGACCAGACTAAAAAAGACAGGCTGTCTGCGTCGGGCCTCGGCAAACAGAAGGATGTCTGTCATCTCGCTGTTTTATCTGTTGCCCGCAGCTCATTTTCATACAGGCACTTTGCTCTTTATGAAATACAAACTCCAGCAGGAAGACACGTCCAGCAGGTTTTGTGGAAAGGTTTGGTTTCGATAACTACGCTTGACCATTGCACAATATTACAGGAGCTTAAATGACTTTGGTACTCAGGTGATTGGATTATAGGCGTGGTTTCAGGAGGAAGTGAGCAGTGTCAGGGATGCTTTCACGTGTAGCAGCGATGCTAACCGGCTCATTGGATTTTCTTGTTTGTCTCGAAGGCCAACCTTAATATTCCGATGGGGGCTCTGCGTCCTGGGGCGGGACATCCTGTGAAGAGGAGAGAAGATACAGTGGATGCAGAGGAGGTCAGATACTGCTGGAAGAAAGCTCACATACACACGTTTACACTACATTTTTTTCATTGTGCATTCCAATTAATCTCAATCATTAACAATCAAAACAATCAAATCAAAACTTTATTTGGGTAATTTTGATTAGGTTATGAAATCACTACAATAAAAAAGCATACATATTTGATGCTAAAATATTTAATAACATAATAACAATCATGATTTTTGAAAATGTAAAAAAAATATGTTTTTGAAAATAAACTTTTCATATATATATATATATATATAACCGATATTTCAATATGAACCTATCCAATTCAGTAATATAAAGAATTGACATTATTTATCAAATTTACATTTTTCCTACTGATGATTCTCATTAGAATATTATTTTTAATAATAGTATTTTTACAATGTTATAAAACCAACTTCATTACTATCATAAAGTATTAAAATACTAAAATTTAATACATATATTTTTGCACACAGTAATGAAAGGCAATTAATTTAGAAAGAAAGAAATGTTATTAATGTGTTAATTGATGTAATATGTGGACAATTCTTACAATGTTTATTTGAATGACAATTACTATAAAATATTTAAATATGCTTTTCTTATATTTAGTTACAAGAAATGCTAAGATCTGTTTTTTTTTTAATTGCAAGAAAACACAGAATTAAAAAAAAATGTTTAAATAGGAATAAGGGCAAATTTGCTTATTAAAAAACAATATTAAATAACCTTTCGGAAATACGTTTTAAATACGTTAAGCCATGAAAAGTATTTCATATACTTGTTTGCAAACTGAG
>JAUMHR010000087.1:984759-1007650 GCA_032361145.1 Enteromius fasciolatus
CTAAGAAGGTATTCCCCATATGTGATTCATCAGTACACTAATAAAAGCTGATAAATGAGCGGCGCGTAACCCTTAATATCACATTGTGCTCATCAAATAAGCTTTATTTTCATTAGGTTATTTTATTTAAATTGTATTTATTCATTCATTTATATATTTTCTTCTTATTAAGTTTATTTATTTATTTTTTGGGAGTGCAATATGCCATATTCTTAAGAGATTTTGTAAGCGCAACTGAGTAATTTCTGTCACAATGGATTTCATAGGCGTCCCCTGTGACTCCAGAGGAAAAAAAGGCCCTGCCTGGTGCTGTGAAACTACCGGGCCCCGCCGTCGACCTCTCCGAGCTCCAGAATGTAAAGAGTGAACTCAAATGGGTCACCAAGGACTAAACAACACAGGTAAATCTTGCAGTCAAATATACACACTCACACCCATTTTCCCCCCGTCTACTATTTTTGGTTAGTCAAAAAACTTTGGTGGCTGTCAATCTTAAGTACACACATACAAATACAAGCAGGAAACAAAAGAGCAATTGTTTTCTAAATGCGTCACATCATATCTGAAATCATCCAGAAAGGCTCCATGCTGTACACACAAATGACCACACGGTGTCAGTAGCTGTAAAAGGAGTTTGCACGTGTGTTAGTGTGCATATGTCAGTGCTGGAGTGTGTAAAGGGGTATGAGCATGAATCAGGATCTATTAATACCCCACAGATCAGTGGGGCAGTGAAAGTCCGTCTGTTGTGTGCAGTCCCAGCATGCCTCACCAGACCTCCCAATTATAGAGCAAAGCATGCTCTGTGACCCACTCAAGAAATACAAACAGAATTTGCTAAGCAAACTACCTTGAGATTACACATGTTTTTAATGCTGGTGAACCCATTTAACTAATTCTTCTCATTTTCACAGGTGACTCCGCCCTCATTTTACCCGAGGCTTTGGTAACCATCTCCATCCAGTCAGGTTCATGTATTTACCACAACTCCCAGAGAATCGGTCGCAAAGGAATCAACGACAAGCCTTAATGATGACACTACCTACTGACCCGAGAATAATTGAGGGGGTGGATTCTATCAGAGCAAAGACTGATGGGAATTGAGCAACTCGAAGCTCTGAACCAGGGTTTAGTCTGTCTAAAATAGGTCACCGCTTTTTAAACCTCCCTGTGTGCTATTCTTTATTTTGTTTTAAAATGTACCGTGTGTTTATCTTAAAGGGATAGTTCACCCAAAAACTGCATATTCCTAACCCTCACGAGTAAACTATCCCTTTAAAGTTCCCTTTTATAGAAGTTCTGTATTCTCCTGTTACCATCAATGAATCATAAAACAGAATATATGAGACTGAAGACATTAGCTAGTATGATTCATCTTAAAATTCCTCCATTCTCCTTTAAAAAAAAGCCAGATTGTGTCTTAAAACAACTCGGAACAAATGTGACACCATAAAATCAATTTTCCTTTAATGTATTTTACGTCTAGAAGATTAATATGCAAATAATTGCATATAATTTGATTAATTAGTCAGAATGTCATGCATTTAATTTGATTAAGTTTCCTCCGATTGACAGCACTGCTTAAAACGCCTCACGCTGCAGGCTTGTTTTCACTCCCTACACATCTCTTTCTTTATCTATGGCTTTGTTCTTGTGTGTTGCAGTACATGAGTAGGCTGTTGCATAATAAAACATGATTTCACGTTCTCTCCAAGAGCAAACCCGTAGGAGGAAGCCAGCACTTGTTATCCTTGAACAAATAGAACTGGATTTCAAATGCCGCACCATCAGTTTGTTATGTACATAAACTGGGATCAGTTTAACAATGTAAAGCTGCTTGTCTTCTCACTTGTAAATCACATCATATGTGTCTGTACTGCTCTATGATCTAGTTTATTAGCAGCAGGTGTCATGGCCTTTGAGTGAAAGTGTCCTTATTAAAGATCATGTATTGCTCCTTAGATCAGAGTCGGTCTGCATTGAGAGCTGGGAAACGCATGCATATGTAATTCAGATAAATTGTCTGCATTCTGTCATTTGGACGGCTTTATTTTATGTACAGCTGCTTTGAAACAATGTATGTTGTGAATTGGATTATGAATTGAAAGACGAGCAATCAAGTGTCCAGTGTACATTGAAATGCATTCAAACCTGTTGGGAAATCTTCCCAGGATGCACCCCATGGTTGAGAGACAGTGATATAAAAGGACCTTTCAATCATGTAGAATTGGAACGGAATTTCTTTGGATTAAGCAATCTGGCAGTGGTGCCTGGAACACAGAGAGAGTGAGCAGCTGTCTAACTAATCAACAAAGCCTTCATAATTCCCTTATTACCCACAATGCAATGCCTGTAGTTCTAAAACTTCTAACCGAGAAGCCCAGAATACCTAAACATCCATTGATTGTCTTCTTCTCTGCTACCATATGCTTTCCATTATACATTTCAGATTGTATATCAATGAGTGTGTGTTAATTCAAATGAATTTCTCACCTGTAAGCCTTATGTACACCAGATTATATCAAAATAGTTCACCATGACCACCAGAGCCAAACACAACCCCTAACAGGAAGAACAGACACTGCTATATTTAGGACACCACTCAGAATTCTGGACTGACAGTCAAAACAGGGAGACCAGAGAGTGTCTGGAAGTTGTTCAACACATGAATCAGTTGAATATTCAATTAAACACATGAAAAAAACTCTTTAGATGTAAATCATCAATAATCATAAACAGTATTTATAGACGAAAGAGAGGATGATCCTGCAAAAGATCTTCAAGCACGCAATGAAATGGAGTCTGGTTTTGTTGACGAAATATAAAAAGTATAGCATAACTAATGCGTCTAATTTAGACCCCTGCAGTTGTAATGTGTGTTTAAATATACCCACCGATGCACAACGAGCTTGAGTGGAAAGACATGCCAAGGTCCCTAAAAGGCCAATTACTTGTTTTAAAGCGCAAATCCAAAGAGGTTGTGAGGTGAGCCCAGGATTTGGCAGAACAAACAGTGAGTCTACAGAATCACTTCCTTGAGACACAAGTAGCACACACACAAGTATGCCCCTCTATGATTCATCATGACCCGCTGCAGAGAGCATTCACAACTATCTCCAGTTACCAATTACCTCGTACATGTGTTGTATTGCAAATGCTCTAAACAGTGGAGAGACCAGTGTGATCATGTGCAGAGGGTGTGATAATGTAACCAGAAGCTCTATCATAATCACCCATCACTCTTATATTTAATACCCCCTCCCCGCAATCCAGCCTGATGCTGCCCTATCCTAGCTCTGAGCCAGCAGCTATTCAGGGAGGATGAAGGGTATGATGTTCACGAGGTTGGGATGTGTCCTTTTCGCTGTGGATTACACTTACAGACTACAAGTCTATAAATCAAGCACACTTTTCAGTGATCTAGCCAACATTTCTGTAGTCTCCTGTTGATCACACTTGCACAATGTAAACAATCTTTATTTCTTTGTCTTTGCGTCTTCCTGACTGAGTATTCATCTATGGTTCTAATTGTCCTCCAGGCAAGATTCTCATTCTTATTTATCTTTTCTGGCTAGACTGTGTCCTGACTGTCCCTCTGATCAACTCTGAGTTTCTATTCCTGTCATCTTGGTGAGATATGGCTTCTGGTGGCGACAGATAGAAATTCACAGTGCTGAGTAACTCCCTTATTTATCAACAGATGACCTCAGATCTGCATATCATAATAAACCCCCAGCCTGATCCCTCCCGCTCTCAGTGTTCCCATCTAGCTAAATGGAAAGGGCAACTAGCTCGAAGGTTGTGTTTACCCACCGTGGCCCCAAAATGTCTGCCCTTCATTCCCCCTCCCTTCTAGAGAACCGGTAGAAAACACATGCCTATCTTGTTGAGGCAAAAAGTTTGTCTGCCCACTGGGTGGAGGAGAAATGGTTGACCCTCCCCTTTGCACTTACGCATTTGATGCCTGCAGAAATCATGGATCACATCCCAACAGACGCGGCTGGTGTCCTGACCTGTTTCTTTTCTTCTGTCTTCTTTAATCGCGGCAACTTTTGCCGGGGCAAGTCAACCTACCCACCTGTGCCTCCTCCTCTTTCTTTCTCTTTTCCTTTTGTACTTCATCTTACTTGCTTTCTCCTTGACTCCCTTATCTCTCACCTTTCCTCTCCTAGTGATGAATTACTACCTGATGCTCAGCAACAGTCATGGAGAAGGTGTTCTGTCTCGGTACCAGAGCTTGCGTCTGGAGGGTCGAATGTGTGATATTGTTTTGGAGGCAGAAGGTTTGAAGTTCCCTGCTCATCGCACTTTGCTAGCCTGTTCCAGTGACTACTTCTGGTCCGTGTTTCAGGACTACACTCTGGAATCCGGTGCCCGTACTATCAGCTTGCCAGCCTTGTCATCTCTGGGCCTGGAGCAGATACTGGACTTCATCTACACCTCATGGATCTCACTGTCGCCCTCCACTTTGGAGGTCACGCTACAGGCTGCCTGCTATCTACAGATCACTCATGCTGTGGAACTTTGCACTCGGTACATCTCCGAAAGCATTGCTCCTGACAACTGCTGCTTCTTTGCTAACATCGCAGCTCGCTATGGCCTTTCGGAAGCATTTGACGACAGCAACTCTTTTATTGGCAGTAACATGTGTAAAATACTTGCATCTGAGGAATACAAGGCTGAGCTAATGGAGTTAAACACCAATTCTCTGCAAGAGGTGCTTGTAGCTGAGGAGATGCTGGGAGTGAAGGAGATAGACCTTCTGAAGCTGGTTTTGGACTGGCTAGAGTACAACCCACAATCTGCCTTGCAAAGTAATGCATTGCTTAGTCGGATCCGATTTGGTTTGATTCCTCCTAAAGAGCTGTCTCAACTTAGTGCACTTCAACCTGCTCTACGTACACCCTTCATCCACAGCATAGTGCAGAAAGCACTTAACTACCACCTTCAGGGTCCCCTGAAACCTCTACTACAAAGTGTCCACACCACCTTAAGAGCCACAAAGAGCAAGATTCTTCTAGTGGGAGGAGGACCAGAGGCAAACAGACCCCAGAATCAGATCCTAACCTACGAACCTCGCAGTAAGAACTTCCAGCCACTCTCAACATCCCTGCCAAATAAGCTACAGCACCAGGGAGTATGCGTTGTTGGGAACTTCCTCTTCATACTGGGTGGTGAGGTGGTGCATGTGGATGAGGAGAATGAGAAGAGTGCTGTGATGACTGTGACTGACCAGGTGTGGCGCTATGACCCACGGTTTGAGCAGTGGGAGGAGATGGAACCACTCTTGCAGAAGAGAGCACAGTTTGCCTGCTGTGTGGTGGAAGGTGTTATTTTTGCTATCGGTGGACGGGGCCGGAGGGGTGAGCCTGCTTTGTCATCTGTTGAAAGGTACAATATGAGGGAAGGATGCTGGCGCAGTGGCATATCTCTACCGTATTCCGTTCATGGGCATGCCTGTGCCACTATTGGAACAAGAATCTACATCTCAGGCGGCATCCATGTCAATAACCCAGAGAGTAGCAAAGAAGTACTGTCTCTGAATGCCGTTAAAGAGTATGCCTGGCAGAGGCATTCTAACATGTCCATAGCCAGATTTGGGCACCAGATGGCAACAGTGAGGGGACGAATTTACACCTTTTTGGGAATGTATGAGCCCTTCTGTGACATTGAACGCTACAATCCTGAGCAAGACCTGTGGACCCGTCTAAAGCCCCTACTGAATGACCGCTTCTGCTATGGTTTGACGGCAACAGGGGGTAGATGTGTGCTTATGTTCGGAGGCAGAAAATGGCAGGAAGGGCAGGAGGTGTGTACAACAAATGTGCTGGAGTACGACACGGAATATGATGCCTGGAGAGAAGTGTGTAAGCTACCAGGACCCTTGTGTGGGATTCAGTGTGCCATAATGACTCTTCAAGACCCTCCGGAGACCTAAAAGTCAATTACAAACACCATCCCACATACACACAGACAAACAGATGGCTGTCATGGGGCAGAGAGAGTTGAAGGACAGGGGTTATCTTTGTGTCATGGATGCATGGATTGTAAAGTGGCAGGGAAAACTGAATTTATATTTACCCAGATATAGAAGACCTTGGTGGGGGTATAATGCTGTTGGTGTTTTACAGCAAGCAGTAAGGAGCTACTCCAACTAGGTCACTATGAATAGGGTAGAGAAAGTCATGACATTGACAGATGACTTGTCATAAAAATGTTGTCCTGAGAAATGGCATAAATCCTCTATGGACACTAGAGAAAAAGACGGAAATAAGTATGGAATTACAAACCACTGCACGCTCTGGTCATTGCACCTTGAAAGGTGCAAAGAAAGGACAAGTAATCTAGATAAGGACAAGATTTGACTATTTGGCACTGCGTGAAGATCAGAGGTGACAGTCATAATGTCTTATGACAGAGAGACAGCTGCCATGAATGTTGGATACAGACTGTGAAAGGAGGCTACACTCACAGACGCTGAGCGAAAAAGCCAAATTAGACCATTGATTTGGAAGGGCACATGGGAAGTCAAAGTGGACAAGGACAAGTATTAATATCATTGAGTGTGTGTGGGATGCAGATAAGCCAAAGGAGAAAGGGATGAGGAGGTTTTTAGTGAGCAATGAGAAACAAAACTGCATAGTCACAGATATATCTGACAACTCAGGCCATGCATGAAAATCTGGATTACTCATCAAAGATAAAAAAAGTGTCATTAGAATACCAATATGTGTTATATACACATCAGTAGCAATAATTAGAGTGGCATATATTGTAACTTCATCCTATACTTAATATACTGTATACTTTCAGGCATGGTTGTAACCATTTCTGGGTAATATAAAATCTGTCAAATTAATATTGTCGACATAATTCTTCAAATGAATCAATGCAAATGAATAGCAAAGACAGATTAAATAAAATATTTGACTGATTTTGAAAGAAATTTCTTTTGCAGCTTGTGAGTTTCTTTAAAGTTTTTTGTACCAGTTTATTGATCACTGTGATAAAAAATGGCTGGTAATAATTATTAGAAAATTAGTGAGATTTGAGTGTGAGCGACCTAACCTGGTTTGCTGATTGGAATATCTGATTGTCCCATCTGAACTGCCTAAAGAAAGCACACCCATTGTCAACCCAAGACTCAAGACAAACCCATTAGCAGTTCGTCTTCATTCATTTGTGTACGTGGTGTCCATTACCTTCACTGAACAGCTTCTGAAATATAAACAGAACAGCTTTCTAGGATATTTACATGGGCATCCATTTTTAACCCTTACTCATTGCTCGACAGGCTGCAGAGCTCTCAGGCGATTGTTTATGGTCAGGCACTCACCTTTAAGCCAAAGAAGGCAACATACAGGTTGGAAATGGCAGCTGAGACACTGCCATTGATGAATGGGAATACTAATTTTCTATGGGATTCACCAGCTCCTCATTTAAATGTAAATATCAAGCACATAAAAAAATCCATGCAAATGCACAAAGTATAGCATGATTACATCCATAAAAGTTTATTGACTCTAGGTATAACCACACCGAAATCTGGAGAAAGCAACAATTCTCTTTTTAAATAATGTAATAAATAAAGTAAACTTTACCAGGTTGTACTTTAAACACAACACATAGGAAACTGCACTGCCCAAATTACATGCCCTACTCATAATAAAGACAGGCAGCAGCACAGATATTGATGAACTAGAATGTTTTACAACAACTTTGTGTTAGAAAACGGGCTCCTAATGAAACATAACATGGTTTTCACTAAATTAAGAATAACTTTGATATATTACTAAAGTAAAATACCAATAGACATCAGTTCTAGTAGCTATAAATCCACTGGTAATCACTTTCTCTGAGAGCTAATGCATTCCCATGATTCCCATGGACACATTAGCACCTGAGTCACTCACTGAGTCAAAATCAAGCTAATATCGTCTTAGATTACATACAGAATGAAATGTGCTCCATTATGTCATACCTGAAATGTCATTGTACATCATATAATACACATCTTATCATACAGTACAGTAAACTCTCTTCTGAACATTCAGCGTGTTAAAAATCTCACGTAAAGCATATTGGTGTCTGCTGAGAGCCTGAGTGCTTCTTGGTCTGCACGGCCTTCCTGACAGTTGAAATACTGACATTTAATCATTTGGCAGCTTCGGTTTAAAACAAAAAAACAAATGTGACTGTGGTGTCTACAAGCCATGCAGCAAAAGATGTTTTGCTCCGAGAGTTTATAAAGATGGACGACCTCCCGAACTTTGACATACAATTTCAGGAGTCGAGTTGCTGCTTCTGACAGATGCTGGGGTGAGTTCAGGGCAACAGCTTTGATCGGCCGAGCCGTGCGGCGAGTCCCTGGGCTGAGACCAGCGATGTGTCGTGATGACCACGGCTGTCATAAAAACTCACTGTTGACTTGACATAAATGTCCCTAAACTAGCAACACTGTTCAGGACAGCTGCATGGCAGCTTGTAGAAACCAAAAATTGGAATCCAAACAGAGGTATACAACACTGAAACAACACTGTCCTTTAAGTTCTCCTAAAATTGGTGAATTGAACACAAAAGTCCATACAAATTTCTTTGAGATTAAGCATTAAAAATGAATGGTACACCTTGTGCACGGACACACAATCACTTGTAAGTGCCATCCCTGCTCACTCAAGGATGTAAATTTTTGCGCTAGGAACATCACGTGTAAGTCTGTTTTTTTGATTATGAACTCTCATTTGTGAAGAGACACGTAATTTCACCTCATGTATCAGGAAACCGTAGTGAAGAGAGAACTTCCATAATTTGACTCAAGTTACAGAGATAATGCTGCTTCTGGATAATAGAGCCTGTGCAATTTTCTACCAATCAAAGCCCACACACTTCACTGAATGCTCATCCGTTATCAGAGGTTGAGTTTGACAAGGCGTTACGCTCTGTGGAGAAGTATTCACGACACAGGCACAGAAATATTCCAGGTTCAATACAAGATGAGTGCTATCTACATCAAATTTTAGCATTCTGTCAGTTACCACAGTCAAATATTTGACTCGTTTCTATCAGGAACAAAGCACTGGACCACAACGTATGGAGAAAAATATGCTTACAACAAATATCATCTAATGCTCGCTTAAAATGTTAAAAAAAACTATTATCTAATAATTTAAAAACAAATTTCGTACTGTACATTATAATTCTGTGATGCCTAAATTCAACTGTAGCATTTATAGTACAACATTCAGCTTTTAGTGTTCCATTTTTTTAAATGCATTTAGACAAAAATGGATGACATTTTAATTTTGGGTATAAAAAAAATAATCTGCGTATTGCATCAGCCACAATTTGATGATTTTTTTATCTCAGTTCATCCAAAAGTATAATTTTAATGCTGAACAAAGCTGAATTACCAACATTGCAACCTATTAAACATACTGCAATCGTATGCCTTACAGCCTTGTTTTAATTGATTAACATAAAAAACGTATAGGTACTTTGGATTTTAACATTATGCATGATAATCATAGATGCACTGGTAAGTGGCCGACTTTGATAAGCCAATAATTATATCTGTAAAGGTCAATAACTGATAAAATATTCAAAATCTACTCTGCTGTAAATAAATAGAAAAATATTCTAAATAAATCACAAATAAAATTTGCTGTTTATTTGCAATCAATGAATTTAGAAATGTAGGCATTGCAACATTTCAATGTACTGTACAATGTAATATCTCAATATAAAAAGTCTCACAAGGATTATTTACACAAATACAAGCAGCACTTTCCTGCCTTGCCCAATAGACTTCCATTTTAAGAGTATTTCTATGGAGCCAAAATGACTGACTGTGGAAACTAGCCAAAGTGCTGTCAACAGAACTGATCTGATTTTGAACCGAGGATATTCCTTTAAAGGCCTTTTCTTGGTACACCCAAACACTCTACAGAGATTGTGGTCCATGTCCATGCACACGCACACAACTTCCACGCGAATGTACAAGTGCTATAAGTCGGGGCCAGCCGATGTATAACAGCAGATCATAAATATATAGTATGATACAGTAGAGTATATAGTATGCTAAAGTAGCATATAAACATGGCAGACAACTTGTGTGATGACCGCCTGTGCGTCCGCTGATTGATTTGCTTCAAAAGACAGACAAACACAGGTACAGTGTGCCAGTCGGTGTGTTTTGAGTTCGAACGGCGCCTCAGGTGTGCATTTCCTCTCAGAGTCCAGTCCGTAGCTTCCATTTTCAAGTTCAAGTGCTCTGGTTCTATCTCAGCTTCCTGTCTAGAAGTGGTTTGGCCAGGTTTGTTCTCGGTGCGTCGGCATAGTCTCTCCTTGTCTGGTTAGGACTGGTAACCATGGCAACCACATGTACAGAAGTGGCATACTCTGAAGCTTGTGGGCTGCAGGTCGAGCCATTGAGAGAGCTTTGTTTGTACAGCTATCTGTGCCTGCGTAAACAATGTTTTTCAAGTATTTAAAAAGCACATGTAGACCGAGTCTGCGATTGCTGTCAGAATGTGGAAGTACAAGCAAACGTGAGAGGAATTTGTGTTTATGGACCTTAATCAGGGAAGATGCTGTATCAAATTTGACATCAATTACAACGAGACTGTGAGGCATAAATGTACAGTATGTTTAATAGGTTGAATTATTGGAAAAATTATGGGATGAAATGAAAAATTTCTACGCCCAAAATCATCCAATTTCATCTAAATACATTTAAAATAATAAAGCAATAAATAATAGTAATTTAGGCATCACAACATTATAATGTACAGTATGAAAAAAATGGATATTCATCTAGATAATAATAGTTTTTAAACATAAATTTTAAGTTAGTGTTAGATGACAGGTAATCCAAATGTAAAAACAGAAGCGCATGCACAATTAAATATAAAATATTGGCTGATATATCAAATATTGCATAATATTTTTTTTATTAAAATGAAAACTTAAAATTACAAAACAAACATGGCTATAATTTTTAAGACACTAATATACTGTGATGCCTAGAAAATATGGCAGAAAATTAGTGATTGCAAATATATTCTCTGAATATCATAAAACATAAACACTACCTTTCATTACTGAGCAAGAAAATTACAAATATTATCTTGCATTGCTTTAATGGATAGAAACAAATATGAATAATATAAGTCAAACTTGACATATTTACTTAAAGTGCACCCTGTGCATGTAATCTGAGATGCCCTCTTGGTTAATTTTATATTGATTATTAAATAATTTAACTTATTTACTGAAAAAAAAAATCTTGAAACGCGCATCAATGAATTTTTACATCCCTAAATGTTAATTCTGCACATAAATATTCCTCACAGCCTCGTAAATAAAATTCAGACAGTCCACAAACCCCAATTCAACCCTCATTTTAGCTTGAACTTCCAGCCTAAGGTCCATGGAAGTGAGACTGTGTCCGTTGTTTGTGAGCGACGACAACTTCAAATAATATGGTGGCATTTTCGTGTAGAGTGATCGAAGCGTGCGTTTGTGTGCGTCAGACGTGAGTCTCGATGTAGGAGTGTGTGTGAGAGAGGGAGGGTGTGCGAGGGGCGGGTTCAGGTGTGGCGGCAGGGCTGGGCTCGGAGGCGGGGCTTGGCTGACGATCCCGCTGAGGCTCTGGTGAAAACAGCTCCATGTAAACTTTCTTCCATTCCTGGAACTCTGAGAACGTGAGCTTAGGATTGGCCAGCAGCTTGTCAATCAGTGCTACCTCGCCCTCCCTGTCCTATGGGAGTGAAGAAAGAGAGCAGTGGAGGGTGGGCATTACAGATACAGTCTCCTTCATACAGTGTTTAGGATGTCATAGTCAAAGCACGCCACAGGCGGTTAGCGTAGACGTGAAGCGATGTGGACTCAACCTAGATGAGCAGAGCGACACACACGCAAACACACATAGCATGCTCAGACTTGACTGGAGTCCTCTGGCACTGTGGAGCTTCGTGCCCTCAATTAACCTTGTTTCATTCAAGTCTGAGTGATAAGGGGTGTTTATAATACCCTCCCAATACAATAGGAGGTTCTGCCCCAACATAATAAGCACAGCGCAGCAGCCCGGGAAGGGTGAGAGGGGAGGGGGGGACCGACTGATCCAACCACAGGAAAAAAAACAGCACCAAGTGCAGCTTAAACCAGGTTGACCCACACAAGCAAGCAGGGTTCAGAAAAAAGTTTGACCTTACCAATAGTCATTCAACTTAAGTTTAAGTTGATTATTAACTGGTCGAGATAGTGATTATCTGTTCTAAGATGTTATTAGCTCATCTTAACTGGTCTTGTCAACAATGTGATTATCAGGTATAAAATAGTCAAAAGCTGGTCTAAACTGGTTATTAGGCGGTCTAAACAACAGTCATTACTTTTTATTAGCTGGTCAACGAGGATATTAGCGGGTCTAAAGTGGTTATTAGGTAGTCAGTGTGATGATTAGCATGTCTAAGATGGCATAAGCTAGTCATTGGCTGCTATTATGCTGGTCTAAGATGGTCGTTAGCTGGTGTAAATTGGTCATTAACTAGTGTAAGATGGTCATTATTTGTTTTAAATGGGTCAATAATTTGGTCATTTTCTATTGAACAACTGTTAATAATACCCACAATGCAACTGGAGGCTATGCCCCAAAATAATAAGCATAGTGTAACAGCCTGGGATTGGAGGAAGGGTTCACAGCATAGGCACGGACTGACTGATCCAACCATGGGAAGACCCAATGGCACCAGGTTAACCCAACACAGAGAAGCAGGGTTCAGAGTTTGGCCAAAACCCACCTCCCACACCAGACAGAGAACTCCGTCTAACATGGATGGGATTCTGGGATAGCAGTTTGGCTAAGTCATTGCGTCAAAATGATCTACAAAACACCCACACAAAATGCCTGCTTTCCCCAGAATCCCAAAGACATCAGACAGACGGAGAGGGACGGACGGACGGGCAGACGGGACAGATGAAACAAACAGGCACACATGGTGCAGAGGGACCCATGCGGCAGCAGAGGTCAGATACCTTTAGCGTGCTCTGCAGGATGCGAAGATGATGCAGTTTGTCATTTAGCTGTGGATCGTTGCAACGCCGGATGAAAAGGTGTTTGTACTCCAGACGGGTGGAAAGGCGGTGCTCACCAATAGGTGACAGACTGGCCCGCTCCAGCGCCCGGTACAAATCACCAAGCGAATCCGCCTGCCCATGGCACTCCTGCTCCCCACCTGTGGGGGGCGCCACAGAAAGCCAGAGTTACCGAGGGGTGGCTCCACCACAGCAAAGCACAGTTTTGAGTGGGATTGGAACAGAAATAAACAGATTACAACATTTAAACGGTGCATTTTAATGTTCAATCAGGTGTGTAGGCTGGTATTTGTATGCTGATGATGCTCGACTCATTTATTTAGTTCGTTAGTCTGGAATTGTGAAGGCAGAAAGAGTGAAATGACATAAGACCTGGACGAGAAGTGTCTTTCATCAGGCTGGCATAGATAAATGCTTAATCAGGCTCAGATTTATGTAAATATGGGAACATTTTCTCTCGCCGTCTCGGTTTTTATCTGTTATCGTTTGAAGAAACGGGTACTGGGTTTCTCCGTGCCAACACAACATCTCTTTTTCTCTCCATCTCCGTCTGTCTGCAATTTGCACACACACACACACACACACACACCTGCCCTACTAAATGTTTTTAACACTTTCCTGCTTAAAAAAAATCTAGCTTAGAATTGAAAAGGTATTTTGGAACACATTAGATGGTTTCTAAGATTACCATTACTGGTCTAACATGGACTAAATTGTTAATTACCTTGTTTAAGCTGGTCAGTAGCATGCCAATATGATACTTAGTTGAACTAATATATTCATCAAATGGTCTTTCATGATTTGAGACAGTTTTAGTTTATTGATAATCAGCTGGTCAGCATAATTATCAGCTGGTTTAACATGGTCTAATCTGATCATTTGCTGGTTTAACATGGTATAAAAAGCTAAGATGGACATTTGCTGGTCTAAAATAGCCATTCCTGATCTAAGCTGTCAATTACTGTAGCTTAAGGTGGTCTTTATTGATCATCAGCTGGTCAATACAATTATTAGCTGGTCTAACATGGTCTAAGCTGATTATTTGTTGGTCTAACAGTCTAAAATGGAGATGGATGGCTAAGATGGGATAGTTATTTAAACTGGTTAGTTAAATTGGTGCTTTAAACTGGTCATTTGCTGATCATCAGCTGCTCAACATAACCAGTATCTGATCTAACATGGTATAAGCTGAACATCTTATTTAAACTGGTTATTAGTTGGTCAACTCATTCATAATTATTAGCTAGTCTAATATAGTGTTTAGTTGGTCTTACATGTTAAAGATGGTTTAACGGGTTGACTAAGTGCAGTTTGGTGATGGTACACCCCTAAAGAAGGACAGTAAGACTAGAAGACAGATCTAATAAGTGTTCAGAATGACACTTTCAAAGCAGCCTTTAAGGCTACTCAGGTTTGGTAATCAATCACTCTGACAGACATTACGTGAAGCGGGTGGCATGTTGTGTTTTTTTTTCTTTCTGTCTGCATGCGTACCGTATATGCAGGTCCTCATATGTTAGTCAGGACATAGGTTGAGTCACTCCAGTCCTGTTGTAGTGTTTGTGTAGGTAAAACACGTGGGCCACAAACGGTTTCTAGTGCTGGGACTTGTTAGCAGATACTGTATGTAGGGCGTGTATTTTAACCCTGTTTTGAACAACCGCTAGAGGGCAGCAGTCCCACACTGCGCCTCCCACAACACGCTGCAGATGCAGGGTATAGTGTATGTCGCATTCACTAATGGAATCAAGTTTGGTTCAATCAGAACAGCTGAAGATGAAAATACTAAAAGAATTCGTGAATAAATAATTATTTATTCCGGCATTATTCATTTAAGCACCAAAGCCACGTATACAGTATTCATATATCTGTCTAATATGTCAAAAATATGTCGGATATGTAAAAAAATCATTGTCTATTTAAATCAGTAAATCAGGCCATGTCTTTCTAACTTTATTTTTAGCATATTACTTTTTGTATTAAGCTGGAAAGACCTGTATTTATTACACACCTGCAATTACTTCAAAGAAAAAGCATTTTATCGGCCGCTTGGTTAGCCATGTAAAAACAAAGACTAAACCGGAGTAAATCAATAAAGCTCTTTTTTTTAAAGCTCTTTGCTATTCTTTTATAACTTGTTAAATGGCACAGAACTCTAAAAACTCTTGGATTGCACGACACAATCTTTCTCTCCAGTTGCCGGGGAACATGCGATTGAGAGTCACGATCAATAGGCTGTGCCTCTCTTTTCTCTTCAGTATGTAGTACAGCACGCATGGGCTCTGTGGATGACTAACAGATGCCCCCTACTCCTCCAGAGAGAGATAGAAACAGAGCGATATAAAAGACACAGATAAGAGGGAGACTCATTAAAAGCCACTGGGATTATATATAGAGGGCTGCTGGAGATCCGTCTGAGATGATGAAAAAGGAGAATATTAGAAGAGAAAGTAGGGAAAAAAAGTTGATGGGAAGTGAGATTGGTGGTGAGATAGTGGAGATGGGCAGCGAGATGGGGAATATAGATGGTAAGATGGCAATGAGCCATGAGGCGATAGACTGTGAGACGAGGGGAAGATGAAAAGTAACACAGGGGATGTAAACAGAGTGGTAATCCAGCAGCAAATGGGCAGCTTCCTGTGAGGTATGCGGAGAGAAATGAGTCGATCCGGACACCAGACCAAACAGAAGACAGGAGAGAATTAATAGCCCATTCTGAATTTACAGTTAACTACAAGGTTAAAACAATAATCCATGAGGCAGAGAATTACAGTCATTTAAAAAAAAGTAAAGTAGTTACATTTATGGTAATAATCCAAATAAACAATTATTCCTTCAAGTAATAAAGTTAATTTGTTTATGGTTTGGGTTTATGGTTGTCTAGCAAAGAGTAATATATAATATAAACTGTTATTTTATAATCAACAGTGTCATTATGCACTGAAATTAGTTCTTTGAAAGCTGATTAACAACCATTTCCAATCTTTTTTTAAAGTCCAGCTCAACATTCTGGAAATCTACCCAAAAATAACCGTTCTGTCATAATTTACTCACCCTTGAGTAGTTGCAATTTGTTTTTTTAATTTCTTTGTTCCGCCAAACACCAAGGAAATCATTTTTAAGAACGTTTGCAACCAGTTGTTTTGGGTCACCATTGACTTCCATAGCAAGAAATAAAAATACTATGGAAGTCAATGGTGACCCAAAACAGTCAAAACAGAACTTTCTTCAAAATATCTTTCTATTTTGCAGAACAAAGCAATTCATACAGATTTGGAACTACTCGAGGCTGAGTAAATGTTGTTGCACTCCTACGGCCTCCTCCATGTCTCCTGATACTGGCCTGTCTCCTGGTAGTGCCTCCATGCTCTGGACGCTACGCTGACAGACACAGCAAACCTTCTTGCCACAGCTCGCTTTAATGTGCCATCCTGGATGAGCTGCACTACCTGAGCCACTTGGGTTGTAGACTCCGTCTCATGCTACCACTAGAGTAAAAGCACCGCCAGCATTCAAAAGTGACCAAAACATTAGCCAGAAAGCATAGAAACGTGGTATGTGGTCACCACCTGCAGAATCACTCCTTTATTGGGGGTGTCTTGCTAATTTCCAGCTGTTGTCTATTCCATTTGCTCACAGAAATATCTATAAAGATGAACTGTCCTTGTAAATCAAAACTAACTACAATAAAGTAAAGTGAAGTGGGTCAGGAGCTTGTGACAGAACCACAGCCATACTGCAGCGTTAAAACGAGTTTTATAGGAAAGAGCATGCTGCTATTTCTGGAAGAAGATGCCTGCATGCGCATGTGTGCACGTGTGTATGTATGAAACGAGTGGACAGATCTCAGTGGGGAACCTCACAGCACAGCTAAAAACAAAAAATCTGCAACTAAGACACTGTTTGTGCTTCATACAGCACCAACACACAGTCAAACAGGGAAAAAGATGAAGACATAGACATAAGAAAACACAGGAAGAGATATAGACAGAAAAAGAGCCTCAAATCCCTGCACACGGTCCTCTGTGAGAACACTGCACTTAACGATTTAATATCGAAGCACTCAAATAAATTCACACATGCATTAAAATAACTTTGCTGTGCCTACTGTTCTCATAATAAGAGGGGTTATTAAAATCTAATAGAACGTGGTAAAGAGGTTTTAGAGGACTGATTTGAGCCGATCTTGTCCTCAGAACCGCTTATTTTCTGCCAACTCATGTTTCAAAATAATAATAAACGGTATTCGGAGTTACCTTTGCAAAAGCCGGAACAAGTCACATCCCAGCATTTGTCATCATAACCAATTTATGTCAATTTGAACTGTCAAATAATTATAAAAAATATTTAAAAAAATATATTATATTATATTATAATTATATTATAATAATATATATAAAATTAAACTAATTAAAGCATTTATGGGTCAGGGGAAAATAAACTTTTGAAGTCTTAATTTGAAAGTCCTAATCTAAAAAAATCAATAATAATGTAAATTATTTATTTATTAGCTATTTGTAATGTATATAAACTAATTTATATATAATATATATTATATATTATATACACTATATACATGGACCTAGACATATAAACATGTATATATCTATAGCTAGCTATCTATATATATATATATATATATATATCTCAAGATCTAACCCAATTATCATAGTTTGGCAATTATATATACAGTATGTTACTGTATATATCTGCTCATTTTGAACCCACCGTTATTGATGCAGTGTGAACGGCTGAGCTCCCTGCGGCTGGGGTCCCGCTGTTCTGCCATGCTGGAGGAGGGTGTAAGGAGGGCATGCAGGCCGCTATCCCGAGGCAAGGTGAAGCTGCGGGGTTTCCCGGTTGCATTAACAGGCTCTCTGAGCCTCTCCCCTTCGAGCATTGGGAAGGGGCCGTAATGTTCCTGCATCAGTGTGCGTTGGGCAGGAAGAGTGGATTGGCGGCGATATTCCGGAGAAAGGCCGGCCCCTGGTTCGCAGAAAACAGCATCCTCTAGGGGCAGGGTCTGCAGGTAGTGGAGGCCTGAGCTGGTCAGTGGGGTTTCAATCAGGTCCTGCCATGAGCGCCGCTGGCTGGCGGACTTCCGAGCTGGGGAACCTCCTCCACTGCTGCTGCCCCCTTGCGGTTCGGAGCGGTACTCCTCGTGAGAGGAGCGAGACTGTGAAGTTTCTGTGGATGAGAGGCGGCCGTGCTTGGGTTCTAGGTAAGGACTCGCACAACTTACCTGATTCTGTGTGAGAGAAAAACACAAACATTTGGTTAAACCCAAGTATCTGCTAAATTGTAGGAAGCTTTTACACAACATCACTCTTCTTCCCAAGGGAACCAGCCACCTTTTTTCTTATTCGGGGTACCAAAGTAAAAAAAATTACTTAAAGGAAAGGAAAGTACGACCGATTTTGATGCTCATCATGTAACTACATTTTCAAAAGTATAAATCATTTATGCCCCTTAAAATTCACTAGGCTTAAAAATCATGAATGGACAGATTGCTTTTGCTCTTCTGCACGTATCAACTTCAGGCAAGAAAGAAAGAGTAAAGTGTGCTAATGAAGAAACTCAGAGAGTAGACCAGGCCCCTGAATACCCTCTCTCATTTAAGACAGGCAGATGAATAATGAACAGAGAGAGAGCTCTGGTTTCAGTGAAAACTGCCGAATATAGAAAAATGGAGGGATAGGGGACAGGGGAGAGGAGGGAGAACCTGAAGCTGTGTTAGTGTGAAATTAGACTCTGAATATGGGCCAACTGCTCTTCCAGTTTTAACCAATTGGCAATATTCCAAAAGAACATGTTTAATTATATTTGGGATAGAACAACAGAATGATAGATCAAATGATAGAATGATAGGATAACAGATAGAACAATCTATATATCTATAGATAGATGTTTAACAATGTCAATATCACCTAATTAATTTCTCTATGTGTGTTGGGGAAATGGAGGGGCCTTGAGGAAGGAAAAAGAAAAGCGTTTAATTCATGTGTCTTTGTTTGCTCTTAAATAAAAGCTTAGCTGCTGTGTGTGGCCTCTGGCTGACCTACCCTGCAGTCCTGCACTGAAAATACACAAATCACAGTGAACCTTAACCAGTACACACACACAAATTAAACCACACACACATTCAGGAATGCATACACATATAACGGCATATGTATATTAATATAATAGCAATAATTTATATTCTAACATTACTACATTACGTTTTTTTCACAGTAATAAGAATTGTAATGGTTCATAAAATTAAAAACAGGCTTTGTTTTGTTCATAAAACAAGTGAAAAATTTCTCTTTTGATTTTGGGGGAAATATTACTCAATGATTAATTTGAGAGGTTTCATAAGACTTGCCAAAAAGGAAATAAATATCCATGACCACAGTGTAAACGTAATAGTGACTCACGACGACTGAGAGATACGTAGAGAGAAAGAAGAAATAACACTTAATCTTATCGCATCTCTACAGTGGGCTCAGAGATGAGGTGGTCTGACTCATTCACATGCACACACACACACACAGTCACTGTGACGTGGTAAGGCCAGGTCTGGGGGACGGCACTACAAAACAGCTCTTTTACCAATGCCAAATGTCAAGCATTATGAAGCTGTGCTATTGTGTGGGATTACACAATGAGAGGGAGCCGTGTGCGTGTGTCTCTGTGTGTGTGCTGTATGCTGACTCACTGAGGGTGGCCGTGGGTACGTGTCATAAGGGGGCGGTGGGCTGTCTTGCTTGGGCGTCGAGGGCGTCTCATTGTCTTCGTGTTCACTTTCACTCCAGTAGTCTGCTGGAAGAGAGAGAGAGGAACACGGAGGGAGTCATTAGCTTGTTGCAAAACATTTCCATAAAGTAAACAATAATTAAATTAAACCCTCGGAGATCATGTGGGGCACAAAGACACATACAGGTTTTTCAATGAGGACCTGCAGTCTAGCATCTAGACCTTCACTATAGTCTACCCTGATTAGTGATGTCAAAAGCGGAAAGAAAATTCTGCCATTTATAACTCACCCTCATGTAGTTTCAAACCTATGAGACCTTCGTTTATCTTTGGAACAGTAAGTAAGGTATTTTTGATGAAATCTGAGAGCTTTCAGACATTCCACTGTTTCAACAAATCATCAACAAATCAATAACAATCTTACCTGGCAGTTTTGAATGACCAATGGAGAAAGATAGAAGGTTATTTTTAGAAAAGCTATTTCAACACCCTATGAAGAGGATGTAGGAAATGTTTTAAGTCAAACATTCACCATAAAACCTATTTGCCAATGCGTTTTATAGACTCTACTGTAAATTTCTGTTAATGTAAATGCCATCTGTGAAAGTTTCATGTTTTTAATATTTTATAACTTTTCAATATACAATGCCAGACATCTCCAGTCCCTTCATTCAAACCCTGCTCCTCTTCCGATGGCTGCAAGCTGACCTGTATTTTTGAGTGTAACACCCTCAAAAATGAATCAACGGGACAGAACCAAGTTCAAAAATCTGTTTCACCTGTATGCATTTTTACTTTAACTCACAAGAACACTCAGAGATGGAGTTTTAAGATGCTCCACACATTATAAAATGATAAATGATAACTGTTTGTGTGGAGCAGCATTTACTGTGTGTAACCTACACCCATGTAAATAATTAAAGAGCATATATTTAACCTGAATCACGTGTATTTATTTAACAATAACATTGTGCTTTATTATGCTTTTTAAATGGTTTTAATATATCATGCATTCTTGAAACAGCCTAGTAATGTGTTTCATAGATTCTCGCCTGTGGATATTTTGCTGGTTACTCGACGCAGGCAAGAATTTGTACTCAAATTGAATGAAGGAATGGCTTATAATTAGTGACTTACTTTACATTCAAGACACACACAGTACTTCCTTGGTATCGAACCCATACCCTTTCTAACTACAGCAATTCTCACCCTGTTCTTGACGGATTCGCTCTCTTTCTGCGTAGCCGGCAGCCGCCATGTTGAGACGACTCAACCATCTGTTCATATCGTCCACCCCGTCTGCTGCGAAGTAGAAGCTCTTGATTTTAGGATGGCACGCTTTAAACGCACTGCATAGGGAGCAAAGACACAGTAAGATTTCCTCAAGCATCATCGCATCACTCAAAAGTTTGTAAAGTTACTTACTATTTTTTGCGACATTCACTGGCTCTGTCGATCTTAAACTCAGGGAGGCTGACAAACCCTTCGGCCTTCTCATCCTACAAGGTGGAAACAACAAAGAGAAAGGATTGTGCAGACATTTCACCCCACTTACACTCATCTGTAATGTCATTACATCCCCGTTAGGAGTTACATCTCTTTATTCTTCGCTCTCTTTCTTGATAAATTCTATTATTTTTTTCCTGCAGCATTAAACTGCAGCGGCACCGTTGACAGGAGCTCTGCATAAATAAATGAAAAGCATAAATTGTTGCGGCTCTCTGTAAGCCTGTCTGTGTTTACAAAACCCACACAGTAGAAGATCATCAATTATAGCAGAGCCGGACTATGTTGCAGGATTCTCAGTGGACCAAAACCAGGCCGAGAGGAACCCTCCCCTCCCCGTACTTCCTCTGAAACCCCCAGAACAGCAGCCGTATCCTACACCCAGGCTGTGATAAAAAGCAAAAACACTGAGGGTAATTAATCAAAAGCGAAGAGCAAGGGAACAAGTACGGGAGTGTTTGTTGGGAGAAGTTCCTTATCTTCATTACAGCAACAAGCGTGTGTAGAAGACTGTTTTGTTGGGGTAGATGAGCATTAATCTTGTTCCACACAAGAGGGTAAAGCCGGCACCAATTAAAGTCTCATCTCTAGATCGATACAGTTTCTGCTGTGCTGGTGGATAGGAGAAACAACAAAGACAACTGTATTGGCCAAACACACACACACACTCACTCACCTCTTCGTTCATGTACCAGTACAAGCAGGCGTCCTTCAAAACAAACCAGTACTTCTTCCACTTCTGTGAGAAATAGCTCTTTGCGTCCTTCTTCTTCCACAGCCAGCCCTCACAGTCTCCACGACCCAGGTCCTTACAGGAGATTCTTCTCTTGCTGATGGAGGACAGCGGAGCCGCTGGATGTCATATGAGAGAACAGCATGTCTTAATAACTGTTATATAGTGAATAGCTCCGCATCCTGATTGAGTAAAGCTGTTGTATAATAGCATCATCAGCTAATTTCTGTATTAAAGGGATCGTTTACTCATTGTCCACTCATTCTTCAACTCTTCCTGTTTCAAACCAGTAGAAGTCTCATTCATTTGTAGACATGTGCGGGATTCATGCTGCTTCTATACTTATGATAAGTGGATAATGACTAGTAAACACACCAAAATGGACAATCAGTTTGACTTGTGTACTATTCTTCTGAAGCTGTATGATAACTTTGTATGAAAAATTATGACAATTTTGAAACATTTTACCCAATCACACCCAGCTCTCAACTCTAATTCATCTTTTTGAACAAGCCCACTTTTAAACTTGGCATGTCATGACTGATTATGAGAGCCATGAGAAGAAACGTTGGTTTTCAATTATGTCAGAACTAGCATTACAGTGTCTATGCACCATATTTGTGAATGTGAATGAGATCTTTGAAAAGTGAAAAGACATGAATTTTAGTCTTTTACTCACAAAAATGGCTTTAAAAGTCTTGGAATATAAGAAGGTGTACAATATGTGACCCTGGACCACAAAACCAGTCTTAAAGGAACACTCCACTTTTTTTGGAAATAGGCTCATTTTCCAACATCCCTAGAGTAATACAGATGTGTTTT
>JAUMHR010000087.1:1014509-1061119 GCA_032361145.1 Enteromius fasciolatus
AACTAATGCTTAATTGTGAACTAATTAACCATTAATTAATGCTTAACTAATGCATTATTCTGACCCCCTATTCTGAAGTCTTACCAATTATTTTTTATTAATTAATTACCTAAAACAGAGATCTATTATGCTTAAAGTTGCCGATCAAAATATTTAGTAAATATTTGTACAACTCAAAATAACTTTTCTATTTCAATATACTTTAAAATGTAATTTATTATTTTGATGGCGATGCTAAATTTTAAGCAGTCGTTAATCCAGTCTTCAGTGTCACATGATCCTTCAGATATCTTTCTAACATGCTGATTTGGTGCTAAAGAAAAAATTCTTATTGTTATCAATGCTGAAAACTGTTTTTTCAGCATTTTGTCGTGTATAAAAAGTGGAACAACAGAATAAACCAACTCCCTTCAGAGGACTTTAACCAAAAACATACTACTCACATGGTAAAGAGAGGTGGAGTCTGGGTTGGGCGTGTTCATGGATTCCTGACGGAGCACCTCCATTTGGAGGGTGGGGAGGAGGGAGTAGTGGGTGGGGCTTCCGCTCTTTTCACTCTTCTTCTTGCCGCGTTTTCCTGTCTCTCTCTTCATGCTGCGCCCTGCCAGATCAGCGGCCTTCTCATCACTTACATAGCGCAACAGAGAGTTTTCTGAAAGCGGGAGAAAGAACAATATCTGTAATAACAGTAGCTGCGAGTGAACTGTCCCTTTAAATGCATTTTTTATGGTTAATTGGGCGTTATAGATTTTCTTTTGGCATGTTCAGTAAATCAAAATTACATTTTACATCCAGTCCCTCTCAAACAGTACGCCCATTTTTCAGGCTGTACTGTGTCAAATCACTGAATGAGCTCTAATCAGTATTCCATCAATCACGCATCCCAAACCCCTCTCGAAATACTTCAAACCTCAGTTGGCCAATCACAATGATTCATTCCCTCAATAGAGGTCTATCATTAGCACTACTTAAGCCTGTGCACTCTTCCCAAATCAGTCGAATCCAATCAAACTCTATAGGCTTATTCTTGCCTAATGAGCATAACAAGCCAATTGGTCATAGCCATATTAGCGAGCCAAACCAACAGGCTCCCAGCAGTCCCGATTTAAGCTCGTCCTTTGATTTAGGAACCACCGCAGCCATTGTTGGGTTTCCCTTCTCCCACGCCCATGTCCACCGTTGCCCGGCAGCAACAAATGGGATGTGAAACACTCAGGGAGAGCTCCTGTCAGAGTTTCCATGGCAACAACATGCTTCCAGAAGAAGTTCCCTCTTCTTTACGGCTTCGCTTCCCTCATGCTAATGGAAAAGTTGAAGAGGTGGCAGATTTTAAATTGCATAGAGTATGTTCATATAGACAGGGCAACCTCGCAGAGTCATTATAAATCATTATTTAATTAATTGTAACGTCCTGAGACGTAAAAATTGAATGAACTGCAGCATAAATCTCATTAAATTGGACAAGAAGTGAATGGATCCGAAATATCAGTCTGGATGATCCATAAGTAACAATGTACCTTTATGTAGGCCTGCGCAATTAAATAGATAGTCCACCCAAAAATGAAAATTCTGTCATTAATAACTCACAATCATGTCATTTCAAACCTTTTCATCTTCAGATCTTCAGAACACAAATTAAGTTATTTTAAATGAAATCGGAGAACTTTTTTACCCTGCATAGACAGCAGTGTAACTACCACGTTCAAGGCCCAAAAAAGTCAAAATAGCCATGTGACATAAGTGTTCGACTATAATTTTATGAAGCTACAAGAATACTTTTTCAGTAGCTTTTTTTCAAAGTTTCTTCTCTTCCACATCAGTTTACAACACATCTGCGAAGCACCACGATGCATGCTATTTTACCGATATCCTTAATACCTTTCTGGGCCTTGAATTGCGTTGCTGTCCATGCATGGTCAGATCTAGGTTTGTAACGGTGAGGAAATTTCCTCGACGTGATCACTGTGGTGTTTTAAATACAGAGAATGCCACTGGTAGAACACCCATTCTGTCAGTAAAAAAACTGTCACTGTTACCCAGAAATGACAAATTACCAAGATTTCCAAGTTGAGGGTGACCTTAATACATCTTTATCCTTTCTGACCCTCCCTCCACTCTCACATTGTATCACAATCTTCTTCCTACATCACTCTTGCAATCTCCTTCGAGTGCCTCCTTCATCTTTCTTCCTCTCAGCTAAACACCATCTGGCAGCCACCAGCATTTTCACCACCAGCATTTTCTCCCCAGAGTTTTAAAGAAAAGAGGGAACCGGAATAAGCGAGGAAATAAGAGAGCTATCAAGGCGCTAATCTCCACACAATGCGGATAGACAGAGCTGCTTAACGGGATCAAATAGCAGCCAGGAGACACAGCCAGGTGATCATCCACCCCCTCGCTCAAAAACACACATATAAAGACACACAAGTGCCACAAAGAAGAGAGAAGAGAACGTTTTGGGCAACAGCAAGTCCTGGAGGAGACCGACGAAAGAAAACAAACACGTTAGCGTGGGAAAGCAGTAAGACACGACATGAGTGAGTCAAAACAAAAGATGCTGCCCACGCAGCCTCAATGAAGATGGTGATGAGGAAGTGACGAAGACCAGCCAAACTTCACCCTGAACTTATAATGAAGAACACAGTAAGTAAAAGTGATGAAAGAGCTTCATTGATATTATCTGTCTACGTTATTTCTGTTGGAGTTCTGGACTGTATTTCTAAAGCAGGAGCCAGTAGAGACAGTCTCAGGCCTAATGCACACTAGCTCTGTGTTGGTGCTCAGAGACTGCCACTGTTATCCTGGCACTGCATGCAGCGTGGCCACAGGAAGTAATCAGCAATGCCCAGCACAGTTCAGAGCCACCGTGCAGCGAGGAGAATTAGATCCATGGAAAAGAGCTCAGCTAAACATCACTCCTGAATAAGGGCCATGAGAATGTAATAACACGGCAACAGTGAGAAACAATGAAGGGAAATCCAGGCAGAATGAGAATAAAAACGAGAAGGGAGATCAACAGATGGAAAACGAAAATGCATTTGAAAGATATTCTGGATGAATATATACATAAAAAAAACATTAAATAGACCCTATGTACTTTGAATAAAATTGACATTTATGTTCATGTTTATTTTGTGCAATTCATCAGTGTATAGTCTTTTGATTTCCAAACTTCTATTAAAATGTAATAAACTTCTCCACATCTTTTTCTGCTGACGTAACCATGGAGAAGCATTATGATGAAGTATTTGTATCTGAAATGCCAATTACTCTACATTAACTTCTTGTTTGTAGAATTGCTGCATAAAAGCAATATTACAATATTGTAGCATAGCATTTTTGCTCATCTGATACCGACTTAATACCACATCCCACTTTTCATGATTCAGTATAATTCTAGTGGTTAAAATCAAGAAAGAGATGCTGGCATAAAAATATTTTGGGGTGTAAGCAGTTCCCTGCGGTAGGACATGCTATCTAAAACTATTTTAATCAAATATTTTTCAATTCATCAATATTTATGTTACGAGGGAGACGAGGGTGTGTGGATCCATGTGCAGTTCTTTTATTGGTAAGCGTGGTCAAACAGGCAGGGTCAATACAACAGCAAACAGGAGTGGAGGAGGCAAAACACACACAGAGTCCTAGGGCTAGCGAGGGTCGGTCGATCGGAGTCCAAAAGGGGCAAGACAGAGCAATAATCAAAGGCAAGGCTGAGGTCGGTACACGGAAGAACAATAAACAAGGGAACACAAGACTAGACTAGTAGCTCAAGAAATGCTTTGCAAGGAACGTGGAACCAATGCTCGGCAGCACCGTAGCAAGCACGGAATAGTTATAAAGGGGATGAGCCAGTGAATTGCCATGGGAACAAACAGGGGGCGAATCGGGACGCAGACACAAGGGATTACAATATTTCAAAATAAAAGTCCACACACGACTAGACAAGGAAACACTGACTGAAGTCATAACAATTTATTATACATGCAGCTTTACGGCCCCATTTAAAATGGAATATTTGTACTGTTAAAAATTGATTTATCACACTGCAGAACCACTTAAAATAAAGCAATAAAAAGTTAATTATGACAAAAAAGTATTTGGACAGTTTAGATAGACCACAAACTAATGATATATTACATAGTGATTTATATATGAAAATTTTTTAGATAATTTCAGACCACAGAACCAATGTGAAATTCTAACAGATAAGACAAATACGTTTATCCCTAAAATAGGATTTCATTCTGATTGTATTGCATTTTTAAATAAACCCCAAAATCCTGTTGTTGAATTAAAAAAAGTTGTGTTAAACACCCCAAACCAGAGAAAAACACCTGCGAGTAAAAAGTAGTAAAAGGAGTAGAATAAAAAAATAAATAAAAGCAAGAAAATAAGCATTTGTATTTACAGTACTGTGACTGACAAAAACTCACCTCGCCGACCTTCTCTCTTCATTCTAGCTGGGTCCTCGTAGTCAGGAACCCAGTTATACTCTACAGGCATGGAGATGGGCCTCAGACGACCTGAAAGCATAGACATGGGTATATACACACATCATTTTCTGTGTGCGTGTGTGAGGAAATACGGAATAGAAAGATGGAAGTAAAATGACAGTTCACAATCCATTTTCTCCACAGACGCCAAGGTAAGTCTGTGCGAGTGTGTGTTTGTGTAAGACAAACTGTCACAGTTAATGTGTCCTCTCATTTTCTAGGGAAGCAGCGGGCATGGAGTGTGTCAGCAGTTCTGTGCCACTGCAGAGGCTCACATTGGCATTTAACGACTAAAGCTGAGTTCTCTGGTTCTGGATATAATGCTACACACACACATTCACAACAAAGTGCAGCCCAGCTCCCTGGAGTTTAATTACAGAAAATCTGAAACCAACTCCCCAATGCAGGAAACTTGTTATAGACTTGCTTTATAAACCTCGAAAAACACACAGTCGCTTTCGCAAAACATGTAGGATACTTTTCAGAACATATTAAGAAAAGCACAATCTAGATCAATAACTGATTTCTTATTAACTGTACTGGGGTAAATAGTGTTTTTTGGTCACTACGTGCTGTTTTATAATCAGCAGATGTTCATAGACGTTTGTTCTGCACCTTGAATTAGTTGCTAGGTCAATATTCAGTCTCTTGGGCATCTGCAGTAAAAGCTAGGAGAAAATAACTAATCATTTTCATGCAGAAAGGAAGAACCAAATTTCCAATGGGGGAGAGCTCATTTCTCATTGGTTCCCACTTTTTTGGGAACAGAAATGCTCTAAAGCGGCAGCTTGGCCAGACTAACTTTGCTCGTGAAATGAATGTAGCGTCGAAAGGAAGTATGGGCAGGCCCAGGCTACTGAAATGCGGCAAAAGACAAAACATTTTGTGTACCGTAGGTGGGTGTGCTGTCTCGGCGGGACGTTGTGGCTCCGTGGTTGGGGTCGTACTCGTAGCAGTACAGGACGGCTTCTTCTTCCATGAGAGGAAACCGTCGTCTGTACTCTTGATCCAGGAAAGAGTTTGGAGATTCTGACCCTTTCGCGACAGATACCCCGCTTTCACTAAGGATGCCGCCTTTTTCATCTCTAAAAGCACAGCATAACACAATACATTCAGATTTTCTTTATGTACACTATTTAAAATATATATCTATATTAATAAATTTTACAATGTTATTTACTCCTATTTATTCACATGATTCTTCAGAAATCATGATTTAGTGCTCCAAAAAATCCATTTCATATTACTATTAATATTGAAAACAACTGTGCTGCTTAACTTTTTGTGGCATAGTTTTGATGAATAAAAAGTGAAAAAAAAATAAATAAATAAATAAAATACGCTGTATTGGTCAAAATGATATATTTTTATTTTATGCAAAAAATGATTTTATATATTTTGAAAATTTCAAAATAGATATTTTGTAAATTTCCTACCATATATATATATATTTGTTTATATAAAACTATTTTCTCAGTATTTAGATTTTATTGCATTTTATTGCAGCTTAATTATGCAATTTATCAATCGCATTCTCAATTTCCAATTTTTGTGGTCCAGGGTTTTGTGGGGGGTTTTTGTAGCAAAAGTAGCAGCTTGTTTCATTCTGAAGTTGGACAGAATACAATAATACAATATTTTTTGACGCAAGACACCTTGACTAAGAATTCAAGTGAATTTCAAGCCAAAAAAACCCCCAAATCCTTTACTGGATGAGCTTACCTGGGTGTATACGGCTCGGAAGGAGGGGGCGGGATATACAGGTCTTGGAGGGCGGAGCTATCACGCTTGGAGGGTGTGCTGATTGTGCTCGTGGGCGTGGCCGAGCTGCTGGTGGGACTCCTGGGCACGACTGGCTGCTAGGCAGACAAGATCACTGGATTAAAGATCAAAGTTCACATCTACTATGAGCTGGTAAAACGACTGAGGGCAAAGCTAACTGTAATAATGGAGCTCTGTTCCAGGACGTGACCCAGACACTGATATCTGCAGACAGTCACAAGGGCGAGGGATAGAGATTAATAGGTCCCCGAGCAGCAAAGCGCCGGCGCAGTCCCTCCGCAGTGCTGTCTGCAGTAAACAGTGCACTGGGATCTCTGGGTCAGGATGCTTTGACATAATGAGTGGGAGTCTATGGAAACATTTGTGGCATCTCCAGAGAACACAATGGCTTCAGAGACTATAGATGTGTGATTAGTGTCTCCAGTGAGCTGAATGCCTGGGAATAGGGGTTGCGACACAGACTGCACAGACATGACATGCACAAAGAAGCACGTGAATATAATCAGTGAAATGAGCATGTGAGATGACAGCCGCCAAAATGGAGACGTACACAGATCTGTTTGGGGAAACAGCAAAAAATTTAGTCTAGAGCCAAACTTAAATCCTTCACCGAAAGCCGCTTAAAGCTAATCTGCTCTCTCTGGCGCGCACTTTCGCAACACTTCTAAGGCAGGTTAGTGATGTTACTTCAAATGACTTAATAAGCACCGTAAGACCCACAAAGGCAATTCCGACATCCAACAGTCCTAAATTATAGTTGTGTGGCAAAATCTGAATGGAAAGCGGCATGTAAGCAGGCAGGTGCATTATGGGAAATGGAGTCAAAGGAGTCTATCTAAGATGAGGCCAGGGAGCGGGTGGCGGATAAAGGGGAGGGGAGTGCAGCCCAAAACGATGAAGCTTTTGGGACAAGGCGATCTGAATCCTACCTGCAGGGCCAGGGGCTTCCATCTCATGTTCTTTAGTAGGGCTGGGGCGGAGGTGAGCGTGCTCTGAGGACGCTTTTTCAGGGTCAATGTCACACCGGCAGGGTCCCCACGCAGAGAGCTTACCAAGTTTTTCAACTGCCAGCCCACCTACAGCAACAAACACAGGGTCAACATACACAGACTCGACAAGAACGCCACACAGAGACATCGCCTGACAAGGAACCGCTAACACTAGCCTCTCTATATCTGGTGAATATGGAGAGAACATACTGTTACTACTGTACGTATCACACACACACACAGACTTCCTGACACACAGTGCGCGTTGATTAAGTTTACTATGTGAAATGAGTGTACACCAGGCATGGAAGTTTCTAACATGTCTGGTAAGAGCTTGATTACCTGCTTCAGGTGTGTTTGATTAGTGTCCTAAACTCTTCAGGACACCTGCCCTCCAGGACCGAGTTTGGACAGCCCTGGTGTACACTAATGAGGTGTGATGTTTTCTAATCATTTAATTGATTCCACATTAAAGTCTGTGGAAGAACTTGACATTCCCGGTAAATGTCATTATTTGAGCATTTCGGTTCTTCATAAATTATGTATAATCATGAATTCTGTAGCATGAAGAATGAACCAAATGACTATTGCGGATATAAATTATGAATGACAATACTGTCTATATTTTTAAAGCTAAAAATAAAAAATTAAAGATAAACAAGAAGCCTATACACCGACTAAATATTTTATTGTTGATGTTACACTGTTATAAAAATGCTTACTGAACCAGCAAATGAAGTTAATAGCTGGAGGCAACTGTTTAAATATAATTCTAAAATAATATGACACTATATGCAAACTCTACATTTTTAAAGATGTTTACATTACTGATACATTTCACAGTTTAGCAAAGCATTAAGGCTGTGCAGTGTACCACAAGTGATTTTACCGTTGCTGATAGATGAATCAAGGCCAATTAACCACTACAGCGACATTATAAAACAGGGAATAAAGTCAAATTAAATTAAATTACATTTAAAACTGTCTTTAAATATTAAAAGATAACTGCTATAATATTGTAAGAGGTAGTCCCTCAAAAAAAAAAAAGATTTGCATCTAAAAGTTGGAAATATTTGATGTTCAATAATTAACGTAATTAATAATAGCAATAAACAATTATGCTGCTAGTTCAGATATGCAACAGAAATATTAACTTTATAATAAAACCTCACAAATCACTACAATGCCAGTCTATGAAAAGAGGTGAAATTAAGTAATACACACGCACGCAAACATTTGTTATTCTATTATTTTTTTCTAGAAGAAACTTTTGATTGATTACTATAGTTATACTGAGCTAATGATACTTTCTATCCCCTATAGCCTTACCCTCACAGAAACCTTTTAGCATTTTTAGACTGTCATTAAGACATAATTTATTATGTTTATTAAGCAGCTTAGTGTTGGCTGGTCCCCAAAATGTAGTTGGTTTGCGGTTTTACTATCTTTTAATATCCTTGTGGGGACATTTATTTCCCACAATGTAGGCAAAACGTGACCCACACACAGTTTAAACTAACCTTGTCCTTCACAGACAGAAATAACCACAATACACAACCACACACACACACACACATTGAGATGGGCTGGATATTTCGGACCTGATCCTACGGGGAACGTATGGGGAGTAATCACAGAGGTTACATCTAGAGCAGCTCCCACAATGCACCATTCTTTAACGCCCGCTGCGGTTGTTCTTGAGCATGAAGCGCTCATTGTTACGGTAATTATTTGTCTGTGTGTTTTCCGCTACAAGCCGAATTCGTATCGCTTATCACATATTAGAAGCGCTTTTATCCAATTATGAAGGTGACAACAATCTAATTACACAAGGATTAATGAGGCCTTACTGTTGCTGATGTTTCATCACAAAACAAGCTCAGCATCCCTCACCACAGTGACAAGATGACTTAAAACCAACAAAAAAACTAAACTAAAGTTGAATTCTGATGCCTTGACGTACTGTAAAACCATCATGCAAAAATCCATCTAAAATCTGAAAAACATCATCGTGATCAGAGACGATGAACAGGGAACATTTAGCTTTCTGCAGCTTCTGCAACGTCATAAAACATGCCACAGCTTGAGAGTATAATTCAAATCTTCAACAAATTATTCAGCACCTTATGCGCATCAAACACTAAGGAAGTCATTTCAAACAGAATTGATTTCACAAGCTAAACTCCATGCGCAATTACTTGTACACAGACGTACGCAGAAAAGGCTCTATCAATTATTTGAAGGGAACTCCAGTGGGTACGATCATTGGAGTGCTTATTGACGGACTCCATATGCACGCAAAGAAATCTCTCAGATTCGACCATCCTTAAAAACACACTCCACTGCCCTTCATTATATTTACAGCCTCTCATGCCCTTTAAACACTCCACAGTCTTAAAGCGTAACACACTCAATCAGCATTGTGAATTCAGTCAAATTGGAATATAGTTGCCCTATTCATAGAAATGAGCTAAAAATTACATCTAGTAATGTGCTTTTACAAGGACACATTAAAATGCTCCTCATTTTCAGTTCCATAATTCACAAACAGACAGGAAAGGGCCAACTGTTGTTGAATGCCAAGTGGGACTTACATATATAGGGAAAAACTGATAAATGGATGGATGATGAAATAAAAAATAAATGGGCCAAATGGATTGCGTGACTAAGAGAGAATGACACTCACCACTGTCTGATGGTTCACCTGGATGACTTCGTCACCTGCGTGGATCTTCTTACAGCGATCTGCTGGAGACTAAGAAAGAGACGGGAAAATAGAGAGATATGTTATTATCTATGTTATTAACATAGATGCTTTTATCCAGATTTTATATTTTTATTCAGCATCATTTCTCCAGTCTTCAGTGTCACGCAATCCTTCAGAAATCATTCTAGTATGCTGATTTGATGCTCACTAAATATTTCATATCATCATTGTTGCAAACATTTGTGCTGCTTACTATTTTTTTGCAAACCATGACACACTGGCTTTTACTTAAAAGTCTGTGGGAAAGTATTTTTTAAAAGAAATTCATACTTCTATTCAGTAATCACATCAGAGACAGTATGACGTTTCAAAATCATTAAAAAAATATTAATTATTCCAAATCATTGACTGTCAGTTTATGCATTCTGTAGGAATTACATTGGCACCCCTTGTGCATCAGATCCTAATCATGTGACTTGATCAAATTTATGATATGATGGTTACATTACTTTTTAAAAAAGAAAAAAAATTGCATTCAGCAGAGATACAAAATTAATGTAGCTCCGACTGTTTGATGTCGACTCTGAAATTTAAAACGAATAAAAATCCATTCAAAAAGATCAGCTCAGATGATTTGGTCTGGCAAGAGTTTCATGCAAATTAAGATTATTGTTTAAAATCTCAATTTCTGCATCTGCTTACTTTGGCATCAACCTGAGCACAGTTTGTGACAGATCTCTTCCAAACCAAGAGGAGACGTGATTAAAAATAATCTGACTGAAAACAGAAGCTGTTATTCATTTAATCTCAGCGTGGTCTAGGATATGCAACTGAAATATGACATATGAAATACATATCGATGTGCTTCTTTTCTATGGGTACTGCATATTGCAGTATAGTGTGTGATTTCCACCCACTATTAGAGCTACAACAAAAACGAAGAGCTTTCAGTCACGTGATCGGTGGGTCTTTATTTAGAGCACTCCTGTCTGTATACTGTAGCTCTCTCTTTCTCTCTCTCTCTCCTGCTCTTTAATTTGAGCGTGTGCAGTAACAGCCGTACAATCAATTGCTGAGATTCATTACTTTTATCTGCAGCATACAGGACATTATAAAAGACACATGAATTAGAGCACGCACATTAACACCGACTGGCTCTTACCCCCTCTGTGGTTCCTGTGATAACGTGAAGCCCATCATATGTGGATTTGATGTACATTCCCTTAAGATATAAAAGACGATGAAATTAATGAATAATCTCTTCCTTTTTCTGTCTCATGCACACATAGAAGAACACTTCAAAATGCTTTCAGTCTATTCATGTGTATATAGAGAAACACAATTACTTTTAATAAAAGAGATTTTCGAACACAAGAATACACACACACACACTTGCTCATTAGGACAAAGATCAACGATGAGGAAGTTACTTTCAAATTGCTTTCACAAATTCACTCTAATATGTTGATTTGGTTTGCAAGAAACATTATTTATCAACATCAATAATTTTGACAACAGTTGTTCTTACAGTCGTGTGGAAAACATAACACGAAAACATTTATTTGAAATACTTTTGATGAATTTAATGCATGCTTGCTTAATAAAAAGATTCACTTATTTATAATAAATCTTACTAACCCCAACCTTTTGAATGAAAGATTATATATTACTCATAATTATATATATATATATATATATATATAATTACTCAAAAACAATTAATAGCACCTAAAACATTAATACATTATCAGATATTAATTATTAGAACATTTACACTAGATATTTTTAGTTTAGTAATGAAATTTTAAACATAATGATATACAGCAGTAATCAGCACAATCATCTATAGCACATTATAATAATGTTTAATCTTACCAGACCCTCTGTAGGTTTAATATTAGCTAGTTGAACCACCTCCAGATGAGCCGACTGGGAGACCAGGGGGTCCGACGACAGTGAGATGATGTGGTCACATACTCCAGACAATGTCTTACACTTGAGAGAGAGGGAAAAAGAAGGAGAAAGCATATCAATTATTATCTCCACAGATATTCTGCACTGAGCGAACATTTATTAGACATAACTCAGCATCATATATATGATCAAATTTAGGTTTAATGTCCCGTGACCGCAGAATGCATCTTTAGCTGAAGTCAATATTCAGCTTTTGCGGGGCACAGTTTTAATAAACAGGTGCAGTTCTACATTCATTTCCATTGGGAAGGACTTTGTTATGCCTAAAAATACTAGGAAAGGGGGTTGGTCAGGTATGGTGATAATATGGTGTGTTGTATCAATTATTACAAAGTTTGATCTTGATTAGAAGAGTTTGTTTTCTTCTTTTTCTCCCCATATGTGTTTAGCAGTGTTCCCTGTGCTCTCACCCCTTTTCGTTCATTATCTCGACAGCATTATATATCAAACTCTCAGCGATTATGATCAGATTTCACCTGTCTGGGATATTGCTGTAGTTCACTCAAGGTGAAGGAGGTGGGAATCGATGTTGTTTCATTTCCTGTTAACCACTGCACTATTCCTCAGCTCTCCACTTTTCTCTCAACAAGCTTTTTACTGGCATGACTGTAAAGTAAATTACAAAACTGCTGAGAGATTCAAGAAACTTTTTAAATATAGTAAGCAAGCAGTGTAAAGAAAACTACTATAGGAAATCTACCTATGTACCTGCCTACCTGTGAAAACAATACCACATAGCTATATATATATATATATATATGTGTGTGTGTGTGTGTAAAGCAGAAACAATATTGCTGTGTTACTGTCTTTAAAGCTATTACATTTCAAATGTATATACCACAATGTTTGGCATTTTTTCCTTTGCTACTGGATTTGCAAAACATGCACCTTTTTCTCTTACTAGGATGACTGCTATTATATGGCGATTTGTATTTGCTTTTTAGGGTTGTGTAGCACTTTAATTGACTTTGTTTTATGGTTTCATCTCTCTCTCTGCTTCTGCTTTCATCTGGTGTCATTGGTGTGTTTGTTTCTCCTCCTACAGTCAGTAGCTGAGGTGGGGTGGTGCTGGGGAATGAAATCGGCTGCTAGCAGGCGCAATGTGTAGGTATTTATAGCTGTGGGACTCAGTGAGAATGACAGCTGTGCCCAGCCCAGCAGTCTGTGGCGGCAACAGGACCTGTCACACACACTGCTGTGTGCGAGTGTGTATCTCACAAAGAGCATAGCTGTGACTCTCCTGTGACTGCAAAGGGAACTTCACCCTTAGGGCTGGGACTAGCGAAATACATGTTCACAAAACGGTAACCTGAGGATTTTACAGCAACAAATGTATTTTATTATAATATATATATATATATACAGTATATTCTTTTTCAAATATTTACATTAATATACATTTTTATATTTATATTATTATATTATATATAAATATATTTAATATATAAACTTTTTCTGAAACATGCATGTGTTTGTATTTTTTTATATACATTATAGTGCACACGCATATATTATGTACACAACAACAATCGTGATTAATCATTTCACAGCACTTAATATAATATAATAATATATTGGTTCTTGTCTGGGGAAAAAGAGCTGGTTGTAAAGAGTTATATTATATTATATCATATTAGAGATTTAATGGTCTTAAAATGGTCCTTGTCTGGGGGAAAAACTATTAGATGAATAGCACTTACAGTAACTGAAGCCTTAATTCACAACTAACTTGTATCGTTGTAAAGTGCAATCTAAAAATAGATTTATTTTTACTATAAAAAATCTCAAGGAAGATTCTCTGGGGCCAAAAATGCAGGCACTACTGAATAATGACTCAGAAGTATCTGTTTAGTAAATGGTCCATTGAAAATGAACATTTATAGTGTCACTGTGCGGTCATAAAATCAGTCAGGAGTTTAAATTTTGTCTACCACACAGAAATAACAGGCAGCACGAGTGTATGAGCATCCTCACAGTACTTCCTGTAAATGAAGAAATGGGGGCAGAGCTCACAGGAGAAACATTAGAGCTCATTATCAGCCTCATATTGCAGCGTAAACCAGAAAAGAAACACTCACCACATGGAGGATCTTATTTTCGGTTTCATAGACGGTGCAGTCCTGCGAAGAGGAAAGAGTAAGATATTACTGCCATTTTAAACAGTTTAGGTCTCTCAAATACACACTCACCCACACAGAGCGCTTGAGAAAACATTTACCGAGCAAAGTATCTCTGCAGATGGGATAATCTACCAAACAGCTGGGTCGCTGTGTTCAGAAATGTCTCTCTCTCTTTCTCTCTCTCAGATGCTGATCTAATATAGGAAGGTTGAACAGAGGAGAGCCCCGGGCTCAATTTAACATTCAGGCTCTGATGGAGACATTTCAAGGAGCTCATAAGGTTCCCGCTGGGGGCCGGAACTGCTGTGAAAGTTCATGGAGAAATAGCAAACCTGCAGTGTGACTGTGTTTCTGCAGGTGTCATACAATATGAGATATACAATACAAGCGGACAAATGTGAAGGAATCTGAAACGTGTTGCAATGATGTTTGTCCTTCTGCAGATCTTCACACACTAGAGTGACCATCGGGTTCTTGGTCACCACACTAACCAAAGCCCTTCTCTTTTACGTTGAGCAGCTTGAGGAAGAGTCCAACTAATTCCATTAAGGGTCACAGGGACTTCATGAGTTTAAAAGCCTGTTGTATTCTGTCCTGTATTGTGGTTTCGGCAAGGTTATGTTAAGTTGCATGTCTGTATGAGTTTTCAGTAAAGTATATGTTTCACACTATGCTCGCGTCTCTGCCTCGTTCCTGCATGGACAATGCAGTGACCCAATGAACGCTTTTTCTGAACTCTTCCACAGATGTGTGGCTTGATGCAAACCTGTTTCTGAGCTATACAGGCAGTTCTTTCGACCTCAGGGTTTGGTTTTTGTTTTGATATGTATTATCTTTCCAAATCCTACTCATTCAATTGAATTTGCCACAGGTTAACTTTACTCAAAGTGTAGTATCATCTACAAGCAATATGAGCTTAATTTCAACTGTCCATTTACAAAGATGTTAAAAACCTATTTTCTACATATGGCATATTGGCGTGTAGACTGATGTGGAAAAAAGTAATTTTAAAAAGTTTAACATAAGGCAGCGACATAACAAAACATGAAAAAAATGAAGGGGTATGAATACTTTTGCAAGACATATATGCACATAAATAAAAGACTTAATCAATTATGTAATTGATACAGAGCAAGTAAATCAATAAAATCCTTTTATTTTAATCATATGAGGAACACAATCTTTGGCTGAAGGCACAATGCAATGTGCAGCAGTTTAGTAGTTGATTGTAATGGAACTGACATTTGACATTTTTACTGAATAAGGCATAATATAGTGCTGTTGTGAAGCACTTTTTTTCTTGTGGGAGCCAAGTAAGTCATTTAATAATCTCAACAGCCCTGTAATATTTCACAAATGGTCAATGCATCATATACATCAACCAAGAATATGCTATAGCTTTCTATTTATGAAGCAAATGGCTTTATCGTTTAAAAAAAATTGTGTTCCAAGGACAGACAAACCCTTGTTTCATGTAAACAAATAAATTAAGAATTTCTGAAATATTAAAGATGTACTGAGGAAACTGATCTCTGGCCATCAGCCATCACCATGGCAACACCTACTCTGCTTCCTGTATCCATCACTGACCCCCAAACCTAACAATGCCCAGCAGGAGGACATGATTCTCTTTTTCTTTGCTCGTTGAACCTATATGTCTCCGTTTCTGCAGCATCTTACCAAGAGGGCTTATTTTCTGTCATCATCTTTGGTGCTCTCACCTGCACCTCTTCTCTTTCATCACAATAAAGTAATAACCAGCCCTCGCACCTGAGACACTCGCACAGCCAAAGCCTTGAGAGAGAGCGAAAGAAAAGAGTGTTCCCAGCAAATAAAACCGCATTGATTCACTTCCCTTCTGAGCATCTCTGTACCTATTCTCCAGTGCTGTCACTCAAGCCATGGATCATCACGCAGGACACCAGTGTGCGTGTGTGTGTGTATGTGACTGGAGGCACACATAAGACACATGCACTCTCATGCCACAGTATGATATTCACACAAAAAATGAAATTCTGTCATAATTTATTCACTCTCGTTGCTCCAAATCCAAATGACTTTGTTTTTTTACACAAAAGAAGAGTTTTAAAGAAAATGGACAAGGGACTGGAGCCGTCAAGCTTTAAATTCACAATAAAATGATCATAAAAATGGTTTTAGCTATTTTCTTTGAAATGTAAAAATACTTCACGATGTTACTGTTTTACTGTATTGTTGTCAAATAAATGCAGCCTTGGTGAGTTTTTTCCAAAGGTTTTGTTTTTTAATTTGGTCTGTTTAACACAAACTTTTAGCATTGGTTTGGACACTTGGAATATACTGTATGTGCACAAGTCATATGCACACGTCTGTGGTGTTTTTTTGCTCTAGTTTGTTTTTATTATTTTGTAGCTTGGAACAGCCACAAACCGTGTTAACTTTAACTTAATTAAGAACAGCTGGGTTTCACAAAAGAAAGTACGTTTGGAACAACATGGGGAGCAAATTAATGAGAAATTTTCATTTTTGGATGCGATATTACCTTAAATGATAAGTAAACACCACACAGAGCCAGACAATGAGAGAGACAAACACACCCAAACTAAAGACAGAAGTGATAGTGATGCCACCAGACGGCACTCATCCATTAGTTTCAGTGCAATAGTATAGAAATGGGACATCGAAGCTTTTGTTTAGATGTTTGTGGCCAATACCAGCGACCATCTTGGTCAAGCGCCCTGGCGGAGAAATCAGATGGTCAAGCAGGTTTTTGGAACATGCTAGGCTGGTACAAGATTGTCTACCAACTCAGTCAGGTCCCAACCAGCTGGTGGTCCATCTGGTCAGATGAACCAGTTTGGATTATCTTGGATCAGTTAATTACCGGCTTGGATCAGGTTGAAACCAGCTAAAAACACACCTGCAAAATAGGCGAGAGAGGAATCCGTTCCCTTTTGGCCTAATCTCTTAGGGGCAGATTTAGGGAAAGGGCCCCCGCTAGTCCTGAGCGCTCAATACTAGTTGCATTAGTTAAGATTAGACCCAGATCTCTGGCTTCAACGCTGTAATCTGTCCTGGATTAAGAGAGAGATTGTGTGCAGCGTTCAGGCTGAGCTGGCTGTGACAGACTCATCCATTTAATGCTGCTCTTGCTGGCTATGATCTTCTGGCCCTACCAAAAATAATCAGCTGGGTACACAAACACATACACACTAACACACATGCACATCACTACAGGGGCCTTGAATCCTTCTCCTTTCTCATATTTCTCTTTTGTCTGACATGGTTATTTCACACTGATCATTTTCTCTGTTCCAGTTCTGTTCTACAAGACTACATTACCCACGATGCACACTGCCTCTGTAGCAAATGAGATGTAGTTCATGACATCCTCGGAGTGCATTCTAAAACCTTTCAAACTTTCTAAAAGGCTTTTTAAAATGTGAAATGTGATATGGCAGATGTGTGAGAAAGAGGTTTAAATAACATTTCATACATGCACTTAGTATTTTTTTGTCATAAAATATGCATCAGAAATTTATTTTATATTCAAACAGCTATAACGGCCAAGAACACTGTTGTCTTGCTGTCAGCTGAATAAAAATAATTCATAGATTAAGTTCTGAGTCTGTAAGATTTTTTTTTCTGAAGTATAACGTGACATTGAAGACAATTGAAAATTCTGTTGTATAAAATGTATTAAATTGACAAAACTGTTATTGTGATATATTCATATTTCACAATATTACTGTTATATTGTTTTTTGTTAAATGAATGCAGGCTTGGTCATCTAAATAACTTTAGATTATTACATTAGATTGCATTAGATTTTAATATGAAGACAAATATTTAAAAAAGCTGTATAAAAAGTGTTAATGACAAATTTCCATATAATTTAAGTACTGTAATTTACCAATTTGTAACAATAATAAAAAATAATACAATTGTAATTTTGGAAACATAAACTAACACAATACTAAGGACAATTGTGTCCTTATTTACTCATCCTCATGTCCTCCCAAACCTGTATAAATGTCTATGGATAAAAAATACATTTTGAACAAAATCAACAACCAAACTGTTGTTGGTCCCCACTGACTTCCATTGAATGGGAAACATCAATTGTTTGAAAACCAGCATTCTCCAAAATATCTTGTTTTATGTTCAACAATTCAGTTTTAAACTTCATACAGGTTTGGAACGACATGAGTAAATGATGACAAAACCATCACATTTTTTGGGTGAACTATTCCTTTAACTCGACGTCAGCTAAATCTACTCTAAAAATCCATCTCCATGCCTAGAGTAGAGCAATATATGACCTACATAAAATATTTCAGTGAATTAGACTCTTTTTTTTCAATCATAAGCGTCCATTTCAGTGTGTATGTTACAGTACATCTCATTCAAGGCTGTCAAAGTGTTGCTCTAATTGGTTTGGTTGGTGAACGCCGTTACCTGCTGTACTATGGTAGTAAGTTCCAGGCACAGCTGAATCACGTTGTTCCTGGTCACGGAATAATCTGTTACGGCAGCAAATGGGGACCTGCAAAAGAAGTAACACCTGAAATTAACCATTAGATTATTCTTATAGCCAGACCCACAAGATGGACAATTCAAATGTGTTTGCAAATTGTAGATGTGTATATGTTATCCCTATTGACCGTCAATGTACTCCAGACCCAGTTTCTCTCTTCCTGTGAGTGACGAAGTGAATGTGGGTCGTGTGTATTGAGGCTGTGTGCTATATATACAGGGCTGTAGGAACATTGGTTCATCGTTTCCATCCTGTCTCTAAATATTCCTCTAAAACCGCTGGGAACACCAGCTGACGCACGCCCAGAAGCCCCTCACAATTTAAGAAACTCTAACAATCTTTCACCGCTGGGCTAAAAAACATTCATTCAAAGACCTCACAAGCACTCTTACACCACCCCGAACACACTAAACTCGCTTTCCTAAACAGGATTTGGGATGCAGCTCTCAGCGAATACCAAATCCCCCTTCAAAACTCAGCTCCTAAATGTCAGCGGCTTCACTTGACTCCCAAATATCAGTTCGCGGTAAATAAATAAGCAGACAGCATTTGACCTCGTTTCAAGGACACCTGTCAGCAAGCATGTACGCAGTGGTCAGACATTTCACGAGAAATGTCTGGAAAAAAAACCTGAGGGGATGGAGAACAAGAACGGGAGGGATAGAAAAGACTAAATATGAGAGAAAAGATAACGTTCAAAACCAAGTCATCCGAGTACAGAGAGACGCTTAAATCTATGCAGCTCCCTCAATTCTCTCCAGGACCGAGTAGACTTCATTACATCCAACCTTTGCTCTTTTGGAGCATTTGAGCACATGCCGCCATCTGGACACGACGGCTCCAGGCTGACAGGAAATCCGTCAGTTGGGTAAAAAGACCACTACCATCTCCAAATGGCCAGGCCTTAAAGTTTCACCTCACCCTGCTCCAGTTTTTCAATCAATGCGTGAGAGTCTGAGAGCTGGTGTGTGCTTGTAATTGCATATGTGCTGCTGTCTATCTTCATTTCAAAGATCCTTTTACACTCAGAGAGAGAATCAGAATACTTTCCGCTCCCATCTGAACAAATCAATGAAAATGCATTAGCACTATTAATGTCAGGGCATTTACATTTATGCATCTGGAAGATGCTTTTATCTAAAGCGACTTGCATTGCATTCAACGTACACTTTTATGCAGTTCGCAAACTCCCTAGGAATCAAACCCACAACTTTGGTGTCACTAGTGCCATGATCTATAGTAGGAGCTTCAAGAAAGGGTTAAGAACCTTCATCTAATAAACAATAATCACACCATTACCTTTTAAACTCTGCGGACCCGCCGGCGGGTTACATTCAAATTGTGCCTTGAATTTGTAACCCTTTGCATGCACCAATAACCCCATATGTGTTACCATTTGAAAGCTTAGAATCTCTATTTTATGCAGATATGAATCACTTTGATATTTATTTTACTGTAACAAAGATATTTACATGTAAAGTACACTATGTACACCCCCCCGCCTATACAAATTGTGCCTTGACAAAAAAAACTTAGGGCTTAGTTAGAGTAGATGCCAATTTTTAAGTGGAACAAATGAGGTTTTGAGGAATATAAGCACAGTGTGTTCAGTACACCTGGAGGTTGAACGTTCAGGTTTTTTTCCATTTCAAATAGGGAAAAAAAGACATGGATGTTTAGTCGCCTGAATCATCAACAGTCAATACGGCTTGTGCTCTGACTATGATCTACTGTATTATGCCTCTTAATTTAACTTACGGAACTTCCTTTGCATTCCAATAAGCCCCTCCCACCAGGAGCTCCGCCCACAGTGAATGAAAATGAGGGAAAGCCCACTACAAACCAAACTGAAGCAGCCAGAGACCATTAAAATGATGATCACCTACTTGGCAAACGGCAGAGGAGAGTCGGTGTCAGGCTGGATGGATGTCAACCAATAACACTTAAGGGACCGGGACTCTCAAGTCAGTCATAATGCCTCTTGGCTTCAGATCCATTCACCTGTGTTAGTGTAACTCCATTCCTCCCTCTCTCTCAGTTCCTTCTGTTCTTCTACTATGTCTGCAGGGGAGACGACAGCTCTACTGGGGACTCTTTTGGCAGAGAAGAGAGACCGGGGAGTGTAATTAGGCCAGCATTAATGAACGAGGGGAACAAGGCACCCCTCCCAACTGGTGGCCTTGTTCCGACAGCGTACGTTCCTGATTACGGACATTGAAACTCTGAAAACCCCCCAAACCCAAACACTGACTGGTTACAAGTTCACCTTAGTCAGCAAGCTGATGTGGATAAGTCCTCTCAGCTTGATCCCAATCCAGACTGGGCCAATGTGAACTGTGATATGGACGGCTCTCAGCTTCAGGATCAGAGAGCGAGGTGGCGGGTGCCCGGGCACAGCAATAGAGAGATGGCGTTCTCAGCAGGGTGAAGCTGAGAGGATATCAAATGCCGTCTGATGGAAAAGGTCCTACTGTGCAGTGCTGTCCCAGTCCAGAGCTTTAAGCCAGGCTCAGTACCAGGGGGAGTTGGACCGAATCAAGCAGCTGGGTGCCAAATGGATCATTCAGCACAAACCACTCTCTTGATTTACCTTCATTTCTAGATGAAAAAGTCCAAATACTGCAGCACTAGAGTCTATGGCTTAAGTGTCTCATGAGGTGTTTAATACTGACAGTGGTTTGCTGCAACAAAGTGACTGGAAATTATTAATTTGCAATGAGAGCTGGAGAAATTTCCAGCAAATGTGAAGTGACGCAGTACAACCACACTAAATTTGTGAACTCTCAGCTTTGTTTTACTATGCCAAATCTCAGCAATTAAGAGTTATGATTTATACGTTATAAACAGCAAGAATTTAATATAATTTGATGAAACAAAATAGATGTAAATTCATCTATCTATATTGACACTCACGCTTCTTTTAATATGAGATAGATCAATAGATTTTGAGTAAAAAGCTTGAGATCCACTGACATAGAGAATCAATGAATATGAAATTTTCAGTGCATTCCTGCAGTTTTTACCTCACAAAAAGCACCAAGGTTTCATGTGGACCTGCCTGTAAGTAAAATTACAACTGCTGGAAAGAAATGTACAATTTCTTACTTTCCTCAAACATTGCTTTCTCTGAAACATTGCTGATCAATACATCATAAAGAAATCACAATCTAAAGACAACCATACATGAACAGAAGCCATGTGGTTAAAACCTTACACCAAAAGAAGCTGAGTTACAGAGAGAGAAAGAGTCGGTGTTATATACAGTAAGACCTCTTCACTCGTACTTGTACCTGATTGCTGAGGGGAGGAACACAAATCAAAACGACTGAATTTGAGCAGACAAAAGCTGACCTCGCACACACAACACAAGAGACCCCAAGTCTGTTATTTCTGCCCACCCTGCCACACCCAGTGTCACTCCAATTCTCAGTGCCATCCCTTGACTGGAGGGAAGACCGTGTGCATTTACACAAACAGGAAATGTTCCTGGATCAACACCCTCTGCCGTTCCTGGAATAACACTCCAGCAATCTCAGACGAATCTCTGAACCTAAGCCCAAAATCAGCGGCCTGGGATGGAACAACAAAGGATGCTGATGAAGGAATACATCTTTAATTCATGCTGATCCTTAAAAACCAAGACTAAAACTCTCAAAAATGACTGGAGTACAGCCAGTCTGGGGTCAGTAATACATCTTAAATCCATACTAATCCATAAAAACCAAGAATAAAATAAAAATTGGTCAGTATGACTTTTTGTGCTTGAAAATATTCTCATGTTCATCAAGGTTGCGTTTATTTGATAAAAAATTATAACATAAAATAATAAATCATTTTCTATTTTAATATATTTTAAAATATAGTCATTTATTCCTGTGATGCAAAGCTGAATTTTCAGCATTAATATGCTGATTTGCTGCTCAAGAAACATTTCTAATTACTATGAATGCTGAAAACAGTTGTGCTGCTTAATACATTTGTGGGAAACAGTATGAATTATTTTTCTAGATTTGTTCATGAATTTTTATTTTACTTATTTGAAACAGAAACCTTATATAACATTAAAATGTCACATTTTTATGCATCTTAGCTGAATTTAACTTTTTTATCACAACCCCAAACTTTTGTAGTATTCAAGTGAAAGATCTAATTACTTAAATATATAAATATCAGATTAATCAATTAATAACCTAGCTAGTCTAGTTAGCTGTCACTATTAAGTCACCAGAAATCTCAGTCAATCGCTCACATCACAACAGCTTCATCTGAGTATCAACAACGAAAGATGACAAGACTCTGAAGCTCAGAATAAGCCCACTCTTAACCTTTAAGATAATACTTTAAATCTTTATTTTGATATCAAACAACCTTTTCTATATTGAGTCAAATTCTAAGCATGAGGGCGCTGTATTTGGCTACGCTCCAACAAGTAAGGGTCGAATTTGAATTCAGTTGTAGCTAATATGTGTTTATTTATGTTAAGTATGTATTAAATCATGTATTGATTTAGTGTGTATGCGGCTCTTAGCAGGACTAACCTATCCAGCCAGGCCAGAAGGCTCTTAGCAGCAGCGATGAGGTCCACCACAGATGTGAGGAAATCGTTGGGCAGCTTGCGGGTCGTCCGGCCGTCGTAATGGCCGCTGCGTCTGCGGCCCGTGATGAAGTTTTGCAGGTTTTTGGCGGAGGCATTGAGCTTATGAGAAAGAGTTTTCAAGTTTTCAGTCTCCAGCCCGTAGTTCTGTCAAACAGAGATAAAGACAATGAAGTGTTTTAGTGACAAAAGTGCTTGGCAAACAATTGCAGGAATCAGAATTGCTTTTGGTTTCCCCGCTGTTCTGTCTCCATTTTACATTTACAATTCTCCTCTTTCTGTTTTCAGTTTCAATTTTACTGTGCTTTATTGGCAGGGCAGAAATTGTACATTTGTAATTGTGCAAACTGTGCAAGTAAAACTAGTAAAGGAACAATTGTTCTGAATGTCACTTGCCTATATTGTTTTCAGTTAATTTTATATTAATTTAAAAATACATTTTAAATGTTTATAATTATTTGTAATTAGATAAAATAAAATAAATGCAAATTGGCATTCAAATAAAATAAAATAAAATAAATGCAAATTGGCATTAAAATAAAATAGAATTCAGTTAATCAGACTGGATTGGATTGGATCAGTTAGATTAAAAAAGAAAAATTAATTGTAATTGATTACAGTCAGTAATACAGACACAGGCACAAAGCATTTCTCACTGGCAGAGACTCTCTCTCTCTCTCTCTCTCATTCTCTCTCTCTCTCACCCACACCCTCAAGATCACTCAGAGATCCCAAATGAATATTCAGCACCTGGCAGAGAGAGAGAAAGAGTGAGTGCTTCATATGCAGAGGTGCGTTGAGTGGGTGGAGACAGAACATAAAGTTCAGGCTATGAATAATGCACTAAGAGTCTCTGCTGCCAGCTGATAGGAGCTTACACACGCCACACTCCACGCAGAGATAACGCAATCAGCTCAGACAAATCTGCATATCTAAATCTGACAAAAAAAACATGTCAGAACAAAGCCAGAGCACGCATTAGTTTTCACATATGCACGTTTACTTCTATAGGCCTCTTTGGCGTATCTTAAATCGAAATTGCTGATGTCTGTGTTGTGTTGGAGCGAGGTCGCAGCAGGTGCCTTTGGCAGAGAACCAAATTACCTTGTTCCTGCATAAAGAGCACTGATCAAGGGGCAGTGACTGATCAAACGCGGCATTATGCACATACATTCAGGAGCACAAACACAAATTTGTTTTTCAATCCATTGACTTTTAACTGTAACCCTCACAGAAATCTTTTTGCATTATTGGAAGGTGATGCATACGGAGATATGCTCTGTTCATCTCATGGGAACGTGATATGTTGTGGCCACAAGAAATTAATTTGTGGGAACGTCATATTAACTTGTGGAAACATGATAATGTGTTGTGGCCACAACATCCTTTTCGTGTGGCCATGACTTTTTATTTTGAGGAAACAATATATATTTTCTCATGACCACAAGCTTAATGCGCAAACACACCTGAGTCACAATATCAACCTGGCATTATTTATCAGAGAGGGATAAAACATTTTTACCATCCCACAGTCTTGTAAATCCGTTAACTGATTGTGTCTGCACCGTATAAGATCTGAAATTTACACTTTAAAGCTGAAAAGCTGTCATCTGGAAGCTGCATAAATAATCTTTCCACTGATGTGTGGTTTATTTGGATAGGACTTTAATTGGCTGAAATATTAGAAAATCTGGAATCTGGAAAAAAAAAAATTTAATATTGAGAAAATCAGCTTAACAGTTGTCCAAATAAAGTTCTTAGCAATGCATACTAATAAAAAATTATGTTTTACTATATTTATGATAGCAAATTTACAAAATATCTTCATTTGATTTTTACGTAATATCCTAATAATTTTTGGCATAAAAGAAAAATTAACAATTTCAATACAATGTATCTTTGGCTATTGCAACAAATATGCTACTCATTTGGTTTTGTGGTCCAGAGTCACATAAATAACAATTATGTGTCTGTTGATAAATAATAATATACTGTATATATATATATATATACTAGTGCTGTCAAATTATTTATCATGATTAATCACATCCAAAATAAAAGTTTTTATTTACATAATATGTGTTTATGCTGTGTTTATTTATTATGTTTAGATTAAAACACACACATACAGTTTACATTTGGAAAGTATTTACATGTAAATGCATTTATATTTATATTTATTTTCTTATATTTGATATTATATCTAAATATATTTAATATATAAACATAACATACTTTCATTAAATAAATACATGCTTGTGTTTGTATTTATATACAATAAATAAATATACACAGTACATACAAAAAAATTTGATGTGATTAATCATGATTAGTCCTTTGACAGCACTAAAATATACATATTTTGCACATACAGTTTCATATTTTGTTGTTACATAAATATCTATAATAAAAGTCACCTTTTATTACTTTTTTTTTAAGAATTGCTCACAAAAAATGTTAATGGCTTAATAAGCACACACGCATCTTATTTAAAACATATGGTGAAAGGTATCTGTGAGGGCCGTTTAGGGGCTGAATATATCATTAATTTAGCATAAAACAATAGAAGTCAATAGAATGTGCACACCATGACAGAAAAAAACTTGTTTTTGTGTGTGTAAAGTGCGCCTCAATTTCAGTATCTCCTCCAACATCAGTAGGAGATCGATGAGAGTAATGTGCTCCATCTTGTCTGAAGAACAAATCCCACACACTCACTCACAAAGTACCAGTACAGGTAATAAACACACACCTGGAACACTAAAACAGGTTTGTCCAACACACACAGACTCACAAAAGACACATTAATCAGCGTGTGAGTGGAGGGAGACGAGGGGAGCAGACGATGTGGGGGGGCTTCGACGCTCAGAATCCTCCATGCTAATCTGTTTAGAAGCTCTCTGCATGAATGCATCAGATAACGCACACCACAATGACAGAAAGATAAAGCAATATGGAGGGGTAGAGCGAGATAAACAAATAAGTGAGAGAGCGACAGCGTTTGAGAGTTTAGAGATGCGGAAAAAAGAGAGAGTGGGCCGCTCTGTGTCTCTGAGGTCAATATGCTGTCAAACAATAAAGACTCAACAGTTCTCTGGATTTCATCAATAGATGTGTGAGTTTGGGTCTGCAAAGGTTTCAAAGACACCTAACTGTTTGCGAAACGGTCCCCTAGTATATAAATACCATGCTCACAGGACAACGCTGCAGGATGCTTGTTTACCCAAACGGAAATAACCTACAGTATATAAACATATGTTTTAATATAGGTTTTCATATAGGTTTTTAATATATGTGACATATATAAAATTGGCCGTTTTCCTATATTATATGTAATATACTGCAGCATATATATTATCATATATGTGCATATATACGCATATATGTAGCATATATATTATCATATATGTGCATATATACTGCATATAGGTTTCATATACAGTATGCGCATATATCCTTATATACTGTAGGTTCTTTCCATGTGGGAACAGTTATCAAGTATTTTTCTTTTCTTTTTTTGGAATAAGAAAGTTTACGGCATTGTTCTTTTATGCATATTTTTAAGGGATAATTCTCGATAGAAAAAGGTTATTGATACAAACTCGCAATTCTGACTTTATAACTCAGTTGCGAGTTTAAATCACACAATTCTGACTTTATGTCTCACAATCTTTACTTTAAATCTCACAACTGCAAAAAAATAAGAATTACGAGTTTGTATCATGCAATTCTAAAAAAAAAGTCAGAATCGTGAGATAAAAAGCCGCAATAACCTTTTTTTTTATTCAGTGGTGGCAATAGGCTTCCATATATTTGACTTTTTCTTCTGTGTTTTTCTTTTTTTGTTTGTTTAAAAAAAAACTAAAAACTACTGGTTAAAAACATCATCTTTGTTTTTTTGCAGAAGAAAGTCATACAGTATTGGAATAACATGAAGAACAGTAAATGATAACAGAATTCTCAGTTCACTATATAGAAAAGAGCAGAAGGAACATTCTGCAAAATATCTCGTTTTGTGCTCCAAGAAATCGTAATTTTTTTCTCTGAATGATTTCTTAGAATTGAAAAAGGCATTCATATGAAATCCGATACATATAATATGGCTAATTTTATAGGAACGTGTCTACAGGCTGACATTCACATGGACTGTGTAACGTGAATGTCATCAGCTCTGATTTGGGATCAGTGTTCAGAGCAGATAGAGAGCACAGCAAAGTCATCTATTTATGATTAACGCTCTCCTAAATGTCAGCAGCACAGGCCAGTGGTTCACAGTCCCTCACAAAACCTCACACTCATTATAGTTCACCTTACGTTAACTCTGCACTGAAATTCAATCTCAGGAAAACACAACCAGAAACACATCTCTTAGAAAGACAAGTCTAAGTAAAAAAAAAAGGACAAAAGGACAGGTTGAGGATAGACACGAGAGACGCGATAAACATCCTCCTGTCGTCTGTTCCCTCCCGTCATGATGCTGACATTCTGAAAGCGTGGGCTGGTAAGTCATTGTTTTAATACCTCAACTGAGAGATTCGACAGAGAGGAAGAGGAAGAGAGAGAGAATTAGATGGAAAGCTAGTTATTAAATACTAGATAATGTAAAAGGCTCAAGCGGTGCAGAGCAAATTTCAGCTTAAATCCTTTTCCCATCTCCCACACTGTCTGTACTCTTGGTACCTTTTTGAAAATCATTTTAAGCCGTGTAACATCACACAGCAATAAAAATTATTCAAGACATATACACACACACACAAGCACACAGAGCAGATACAGATTAAGGCCACAGGAACAAACCCACCTAGCAAAAAGCCACATTTAAATACTGAGTGAGTGGCATTTTGAGAACAAATCTGTTGAAATCATTCTCAAGAGAGCAATATTATTATCTTATAAAGCTGAGGCTGACTTTTACAGTAAGAGAACATAAAATGACATTTGCAATTTAATTCACCTCTGTATTTACGGTTAATTAATTTTTGTTTTAATGTTAATTTTAAGACGTTGATTTTTACATTTTGCCTTTTTTATTCAAAAAAAGCCATTGACTTTTTACTTTTATTTTCTTATTCTTATTTTATTATTTTAAATGTATTCATACTGTTTTAAATTTTTTTAAATTTAAGTATTTATTTTTGTCTTTTTCTAATGATATATTATGTGAAATAAGAAATACGCAACTTTTTAATATTTTATATTTGTTCATATTATTTGAATGTTTTATATCATTATTTCTTATTAGAAACTTATTAGATTTTCACATTTTCTGCTCTTTGGGATTTTCATTTTTAATTTTTTTACTTTTTTCTCCTGTTATATTGTGTGAAATAAGACCTGTCCAAGTTATTAAAAAAGTAAATCGAGTCCTTTTCAATTTCAGCAACTGTAGTCTTTTCAGAATGTGATATTGTAAATGATCTCGATATCTTTGTCAACATGGTGCAGTAGGGGACTCAGTGTCCGCCAGCTGACGGCGTGTTGAACAGCAGATGAAGGATCAGGCACATAAAGGAGCGTGAAGATTCTCACCAGAGCGCACAGCAGGTCCACAGCTTCCAGGATCAGCTCCTGGTGTCCGATGCGGGATACCCCCAGATCCTCCAGCTCCTGATGGGTGATCCTCAGCAGCTGGTCACCTCCTACCTTCTCCCGTTCAAAGTTCTTTATATACTGCTGCAAGCAGTCATCCAGACCTGTAGGAATATCAAGAAAATATCAGTAATCTAGGCTCGTTTCTAATTTGCATCTGCAAAATTAGAACATCCCAAAGTATATGAGATTTATGTTTTTATTTTATGATTTATGGCATATTATGATTTATTTATGATTTTAAGCCCAAATTGTAGGGGATAGTAGGGAAAGATGTCCAGTGTACATAATTACTATATTGGAAGATTTAGAGACAAGTTTAGGATGTAAAAGATGACTATATATTAGGGCTGGGCAATTAATCAAAAAGTAATCGAAATTGACATTCAGAACCTATAATCGATCAAATTTTTACAGGTCGATTATTTCGATTACTTTCCCTTTAAAAACACTACCAGGTGTGGAGTCACGTGACCCAGCTCCGTTATTCCGCTGACATGTCGAGCATGGAGAACTTAAACATTGAGACAACTGAGCAAAAAGAGCACCTCATTTGGACACATTTTGGCTTCAGTAAGGATGACATCGAACAGAATAAAGTCAGATGTAGACACAGTAGAAAAACACCACCAATTTGTTTCAACACTTGGAGCACAACCACATTACTGAATATGAACAGTGCATGGCCCAAAAAACATAAACAAAAAAGAGACTGACAAGCGCCCAGCAACAAGTGCCTCCGCAAAGCAGATGTCAATAACACAAGCGTTCACAAATGTCACACAGTATGAGAAGAATTCAAGAAGATGGAAAGAAATAACTGACGCTATTGTAAAAAATTATTTATTTTGTTTCCAAAAGTGCAAGTTATTATTTTTTTTCTAAGAACAACGTTTAATTTCAGTTGTTCAACATTGATGTTTAATAAATATAAATCAATAAATAAAAATAAATCATAGATAGTAGATAGTGTGTTTCCTTCAGTAATTTTAAAATCATGTAATGCAACCTTCATTTAAAAATCTCCCACTTGTAATATGTAAGCATATTTACTGTACAAAACCTGTCAGTGAACTATGAGGGCAAAAAAATCAAATAAAATAAATAATCGGGTTAAAATCTTCAATTAATCGAGATTTTGATTTTAGGCCAAATCGTCCAGCTCTAATATATATCACAAAAGTAATAGTAAAAGTATCTAATATTACCCACACCCTCTTGCGTGAAGACACTGGTAAATTAAGCATTGACCTGGTTTCTGTTGAGAGCCCATGAGTCATGCTGAACATTTAATAGTTGCTCATCAAAACAGTAATAGTGGACAAGTGCAAGGTTTCTGAAACAAATATTTATGTTTTTTTCTGTTAATTAATTTCAAAAACCTTTCACCTGACCACTTTTAATTGTTTAGGCAATAACAGAGTCATCGCATTGTCTAACACAGAAATAAATATTAATATATACAGTACATATTTGTATAATTACAATCATAACACTCTTCATTACTACAATACACATACTGTAGATCTCATACTACGCAAACTAAGATTTACATGCACTTTTGTAGAATGGATTTCAAAATAGTAATAGTTCACCCAAAAATAAATGTTTATGCCGAAAATGTAATCTCCCCCAGGCCATCCAAGATCTACAACAGGTTATTTGGTTTCTTCATCGCAATTGAAGAAATTTCGCATTGCATCACTTGCACAGTGCTTTCTGTTCACATTTCTCATCTGATTCAAAAGAGAAGCCTTTTTTCAAGCAATATTATGGATAGAGGACTCTATATTTTAGCCAGAAGCGATGATGGATTTGTTTCTTAAAACATGCAGCTCTTCACTTTTCACAGTGTGTTAATTGATAGACTGGAGTTATTGTGGATTATCTATTCATTGGTGAGCATGTGATGTAATGCTACATTTCTCTGGATGACCTTAGGGTCAGTACATTTTCAGCAAATGTTCATTTTCGTGTGAACTTTTCCTTTAAAGCAGCAGTGTTTCATAATGAATCACAACCTCATTAGGTTTATCCATGTCAAATATCCGTGCAGCGCAAAGCCTTAATAAATGCATCTGCTTCTCTGTTTACCCCAAAATCAGTGACAACTAAGAAATGCAATGGATGCCACACTTACACATGATGACTGACACCCTGTATTCCGCCCTAACTATGTTGCATATCCATCAAACTGACAGTAAATGACAGCTAAGCCACATCGCATCCTTCCTATGTTTGAGCGAGAAGCACATTTGATGGAAAGGAAACATAACCGTAAAAAAAAAAATGCATGTAAATAGAATTTGTGATGGACAGAAACAGTTTGTTTAAATTAAACCATAACTTCAGCCAATTTGAGATCTATATCAATCTAGAAAGCTCCGTGTCCAGAATAAAAACCACCCTAAATCAAATCAGAATTATTGCTCCACTGTCTACAGTAATGCCTCTGAAAACTGATAGGATGCACACATAAATCAAAATAATAAAGCTACCGTCAGCCGTACGGGATAGATGTTGCTACTAAGACTATAAATACAGAGGAATAGACTAATAAAGAATGTGCGATCTAGAAAGTTTTGAAAACACCACCATTCACAACTGTCACTATCAAACAGGTGACGACACACTCTCTCCATAATGCCACACACTTGTTGGACTGCATTTGTCAGTCTTGAGCATTCTGTCGCCCAACGGCACGTCTCACAGCAGCTGCTGTTCGACACAACGTGCATAACTGCAGGATTTACATATTTTGCTTACAGCATGTGTTTATGATAGCGTATGGAAGAAGGAAGGTCGCAGGAACTCTTTTTAATCTCACTAGCTGCCCTTTAATAATTAAATATAATGCAATTTTCATCATCCAGCTCATTAACAGGACGGACCAAAACTCATTGGCCAAGGCAGCAAGAATAACAATAGCTGTCATTACTGTTCAGAAACAAAATCGGACTCATTAATGAGCGACTGCTTCATTTGTTAGATCATTAGTTGGTGATCTGAGGGCTGAATTTAACCTGGAAGGGACTGCTGAGGATGAGAATGAGATACTAACTTCTGCTGATGCCGTGACTCTGATTCACAGGCGAAGTGAACAATTATCTGTTAGTTAATGTTGTTAATAATGATGTGTGGGCAACAGGATTAAGTCATTTAAAAAGAAAAGAAGGTAATAAAGGCTGAGAGAACTTGAAGTGTTTGTTAATCTTAGGAACATGACAAAATGACTGAATATTATCAGAATTTTTGTTTTTACAGAAAATGAACTAATAATTTTAAGGGTGCACAGAGGCACAAAAACGAAAATAATTAGAGGCATTATAGGCTAATAGCACTAATTATTCATAATATTGTGGCTAGTATATTTCCTCTTTTAACCCTAATGTTCTTTTGAGATTTAAAACTATTTCATTTTTTTTCTTATGCTCATAAAATGAACTATTATAAAATAAAATATAAAAGAACTGTTTTCTATTTTTAAATAATTTAAAATATAATTTATTCATGAAATTTACTCTTCAGTGTCACATAATCCTTCCGATATTATTCTATTATCTGATTTGCTGCTGATTTCTTACAATTTTTTATTATGAATATGATGGAAATAAACAGAAATTACTGTTTATTTTGCAGGAACTGTATGAGTCCTTAATACAGTTACCTTCACACACAGTTCGGTTATTTACGCATTTTGTAACCGAACTCACAACAGTAAATTTCCCGGACTCACAACCACATTCTCAGAACACACACCCTATGTCAAACAGAACAGGAGCAGACAACTGGCTGGAGAAAGAGAGAGAACCGCTCTGCCGCACAAACACGTGTCTACCATTTAGTGGGTGTTTTCTACGAGAGCTCAACGCGCTGCAACTTAAGAAAACACATCATCAGTTTGACAACACAGGCGCTGCAAACAAACGAACGTGCTGCAAACACAGAAATAGCCACAAATAGCACGGACCACAATAGAAATGTTTAAGGAGGACCTCAAAAATTGACGAACCCATCTGAGAGTAACTCTAGCTAACATAGCATTAAAATAATGTTTTACAGTTAAGTGTGTAATTCATCAGATTAGTCTAATAATATCCAAAAGACCGTATGATCAGGTTGTTAAAAAAAACACAAAAAAACTCACCTTTTATTACAGCGGCAACATCTCTGCTCTGACCAAAAGCCACTGAACAAATTCTCAAATAATTTATGTTTGTCACTTTTTGAGGTCCCCCTGAAACATTTCCATTGTGGTCAGTGCTGTTTGCAGCGCCTCCCTGTGTTTGGTTGCATTGTAAGAATTTGCAGTTTGCATGTGTTTTCATCAGTTTGCAGCGAGTTGAGCTCTCGTTTTCGGTAACTTAAGGTGATAGAGAAATATGCTGCGTGTGATCTGAAAGTTTGATCCCATCAGTTTTCCACCGAAGTCGCACCCCCGTCAGTCTCTCTCCACTCAAATTTAAAAGCTCAGAAAGTCATAAAATTTTCAGTTTATGGACGTCGTCATCTTTGATATTACTTCAGTCACTGTCGCAATGGTTACTGGTAAAGAATACGGGCTTGACTCCAGTTGCACGTTCATACAGACAGAATTCTAAAGACGACTGAAGGCTGCTGTGTGAACGAAAAAAATGAAGAAAAAAAAAATGAGAAAAAGATGCAGAAAAGCACAATTAAATGAGCAGATGCACAGAACAGCAGCGAAGACACACTGTCATCAGACAGCAAAGGTGCCCCCTGCTTACACTCCAGCAGCTTGCAATTAATTCATCACTGTACTGGATTTATTAACGAATCTGTGGTATTATTTACACATCGTATATTCTGTCTCTGCAACCCCTCAGTCATACAGGGGTGTTAGAATAGCTGTGCTTTGTTACAGTGCATTATTCAGTGCACACAGCCTGCTCCTCTGACAGGTAGCACAGTAAAAATGCAGGGAGAGAAAATGCTGGAAAATGGGCCAAAAGGATATAAAGAAAAAAGCTTAGCCTGAGCACTTAAAATATGACACATATTAAACACCTTCCTGGCTTCCCGTCATTGAATGATAGATAAAACGATCTGGTAAAAAGAGATACTGATATATTCGGAACCCTCCCAACTCTCCTAGGCGCAGTCTAAGTAATGTCATTTAGTCATGCTCTTCCTTCTATATTCTATTCATCTTGATTCTTCACCTCATTTCTGGCATCCGTGCTGTGCATTATGCAGACTTGGTGACCACTGAAAGGGTTGTCGTGACAACCGTTCAAGGCCACAAAGTGCTCAAGGGCTTATGGGAAACTCATAGTGTTTCCCTGATTTGTTTTAAGCCTACTGTGGTGATTTGTGCAACTGAATGGTACACGGATAGCAGTGATGGGGTAACTACTAGCTACCAGATAGCTATGTATCATTTGAAGTAGTTCAACTATTCTCAAGCTACACTTTAAAAGATCTTAGTAACAGTAGCTACACACAAATTTAGAAAGAAGACAAGATAACCATACTAATGCAATGTGAAGAAGTTGGAAATCTTTTCAAATGAATGCTGTTCATTTGAGCTTTCTGTTTAGCAACGAATCCTGACAAATCCACCAAATTATTAAGCAGTTGCTATTTATTAACACCTGTTTTCTGTGTTAGTAATAAGAAATGTTTCTCCGGCACAAAAATTAATGTTTCCGAAAGATCATATGACACTGAAAAATTAAACAATTGCTGCTGAAACTCAGGAATAAATTACATTTTAAATGATATTAAATTGTAATAATCTTTCACGTTTACTGTATTTTCACAAGGACTAAAACAAATCACTGAATAATTAAAACTTAATTCACTTCAGTGATTAATTCACTGAAATGAATCAGACTTTTGAAAGCTATAAGAGACTGTCTTCAAAAAAGCAGTGATGTAGCACCGAGATATGTTACAAAACTGCTTGATGGGAAAGATAGCATGTTTATCTAAAAAGAATATACACTAAGCCACTACCAAGCTACTGAGTATTTAGTAACATTGCGCTACTAGTATTTTGACTTGGGCCACTTACATATGTTTTGCAATTCAACCTCAGTCTGAACAGTCTTATCAGAATTCATGCAACTTTTGTCACTCTAGATGACGGGAGTCACTCCAGACTTCACATACCGGTAGTTTTTTCATCAGTCGGTTAGTATGGAAAGACTCATTAGCAGTACAGTGACAGCTCTACACAAGCTAAACTTGAGAAAATATATTTTTCTATAACTTTTCTTCCATCCTTGTCTTCCTTATCCTGCACATGAAATTGCTGCCTTCCACGTCATGTCACCATATAAATGAAAAATGACTTCACTGACCTCCATGTATGACAGCATGCTACTTGCCACTTTTGCATTTATTTGGTCTTTTGCCGTTCAGGACTGTGATCAGGTCACACTCGAATCTGATACTGGCCACATTTAATAATGTGAGCAGCCAAAAACAAAACAAAACAAAAAATAATATAAGCAATAAATCAGAATGAATACTAATTCTTTCAGTGTGTATGCAGACCTAGTTATGGTTACAAAAATGTGTGACATCCCTAAAAAGAAACATGGACACAGATTGCTAAAGATGGGATAAGAATACGCATGAATCAGCTGTGAACTCCTACACAGGCTTTTTGCCGTTCTGTCATGACACCACCTGCAATGAGGCTCTAAAAGTGTGTGTGTGTGTGTGTCCATCACTGAATTGTCCTTCCTCTGCCATCACTTAATCTCAAAGCCATAGGGGACTTTCTAAAGATGAGAAATTCATCCGTTAAATAAACCCTGACTCAAAATGAGCCATCCAGCTGCCATCCAGAGCTGGGCCTCAAACCTCTGCTGGAGTAGAAGAGATGAAGGGCTGAAGGTTCTTGGACCAACAGTGAATGTTCATAAATAAAGTCTTCTACAATAAACACACTATTCCAGATTGGTTTCTTCTCCATGGTTGTGAAAATATAACTAGTTCTTTATGTTCTTGAGGTTATATGACATTCTTGAGGCTACAGTATAGGTTCTTCAGATCAGCATGTTCTACGCACTTGTCTAAGAGAGAAAGCGTGCAAATGCTTTGACCTGCGATGTACACATGGCAACCTGAGCTTGAATCATTTCCAGTTCAACTTCCCTATAATTTACTCTTATCTCTTCGCTTTCCTTGCTATGGAAATGGAAGGATGAGTGTAGGATTTAATGCATGGGAAATAATATACTTGTGGTAACCATACAAGAACTGTTTTCTTGAATGTTTTTTTTTTCAGGAGACTTAAATGAGTTTTTAATTAGGTTTCATTGAAGTACTAGTAACGGGAAGATCATTTCAATGACTTGATATTTCAGTTTCTTTCAGCAAAGAATCCTTTATTCAAGTAATTTTGGCTGTGAGTTAAATATTACAGGCTATTTTTAACAGCTAAATTCCCTAAACTCTTCAACATATGCTACCGTTAATAAGAATATATAAGCTCATGCTGAAATATTTATGATTCCATAATCTGAAATCACAAATTAATCTCTTTCTGAATTTAACAAGAAATGTTTGAGATCATTTCGAAATCTCTTTTGTGATTTTACCTTCTTTGTGCAGTTCGAGAGCTTCTGTAAGTCTATAGAATATTATAGAAAATACAGAAAAGTGCTACACTAAGAATAGTTACACAACCTTTGTAAAATCTGATTATAATTCAAGTGATTGTTTGAGTCAGATATACAAAAAAAAACTTTTTTTTTGTCATTTTGTAAACCCAAAAGACCTTCGGTCATTTTCAGAACACAAATTAAGCTATTTTTGATGACATCAGAAAGCCATCTGACCCTCCACAGATAGCAATACAACTGAAATGATCCCAGATCCAGAAACATAGTAAAAACATCGGTAAAATAATCCATGCGACATCAGTGGCTCAATTTCAGTTTTGTAACACTACGAGAATACTTTTTTTTGTGCAAAGAACACAAAAATAACCTAATTTACCATTCTCCTATCGTCGCAAAACTGAAGTTGAGCCACTGATGTCACTTGAACTGTTTTACCAATGTTTTACTGATCATTTCAGTCGTACTGCTGTCGATGGAGGGTTTGATGGCTCTCTGATATCATCAAAAATATCTTAATTTGTGTTCTGAAGATGAACTAAGGTCTTACGGGTTTGGAACGACATGAGGATGAACTAACCCTTTCTAACTAACCAATCACTTGCAAAGAAAAATGATGCAATATTCCCAGCATGCTCTGACACAGACTGTATAAGGAGAGCAAATGCTGAAAGTATTATTTTGCGTGTATTTGCATTAGATTTATCAATGTTTAATGTTATGTTGTATTGGATAAATAGGGCTTATTTGCCAAGCGCTACCAAATGTAGACCTCAAGATCTTTTTTACTTTAATTTATACTTCGCCTAACTGAATTCAAAGCTTTCTTTCAACTCAATCATTTTAAAGATTTTTTTAAATAGTCCATCATAATTTAAGTGCACACAACATCACTGTGGCCTTTTTTTATTGTGTGAAAGAATGTGAAAGAAAGTCGCCATTTTGCACTCAGAATATATTAGAATTGCATTTGCCACTTCTCTTTCTTATGAGTATGATACCAAATCTGACTTGGAGCATCACAGACTCAACAACTTTACAGACAGACTCCGCATTCCCTTTTCCTAATGGATCTAGAGAAGCACCACCTCCTCACGAATCCCATTTTCACATTAACCGCCTAAAAGCCTGTTTCTGATCTCTCTCAGGTACTGACTCTTGAGTAACGATCTGAATCCAGAGCATCAGCAGAGGAGCCCAGGTGTTCCCCAGCCAGTTTGTCTCCTAACAGATGCTCTCCTCCCTGCAGACATGAAACAATTGTTCAAGAGGATAGCGAGCACCACCGTTTTCCTCCCATCTGTAATACTCTGCAGCTTTGGCCTGTTTTTGCGAGTGGCCTCTGAAGAGTTGTTGTGGTTTCATTCCTTTAGACGATCTTCAGATCACCGTCCAGGACAAATGTGAGCTCTGACAGACGGGAAACAGCGCAGCATGTACAGTCTCTGTATACTGTATCGGAGTGTTTTGCTGAATATTTCTCTCTATACTGCGGTTCTTCAGTTCTATAAAGTGATTCAGAGATGACTCACACCCTTTACACCCGCTGACAGCACACAAACACACTTTTACACTTTTTCACAGGAGGGAAGAGTCGCCCCGAGCCAAGCCACACACCCACACACCCGCCCCTCGAAGCTGCAGCCCAGGACGCAGCGCTACAGCTCTGCGTGAGTGAGTGTGTGTGTATTATTATTCAAAGGTCTTTAACCTCGCTTTCTTCCTCTCGCTCTCTACCAGTTCTGTATTTCTGTCACACACACACGCAGTCAATCCTCCCCAACTCCGCCACATGTCATATGAAATACAATATTCATATGTTCCCTTAAGACACACCCCGAAGACAGGCCTGGAATCCCCAAAATGCCTTAGTTGTGTGTGTGAATACATGCTCCGATGACCTCCATAAGTGCCTGCTGTACATTTTCCACTCAATTTTAATATCCAAAACAGCACCCAACCATTGTGAGCTGTACGCCACAAATCGACAGCGTCTCATTTCAGGCAAACGTACTAAAAAGCAACTAATGCACCTTTCTACATGACAATCAATTACAACGGTGTGGAGCGGGGAGAGAGAGAGAGAGAGACGTGCCGTTACGTTGTCTTTCATCTTTCTGTCAAGAAATTTCAGCTGAAGCTGCGATTCTTCTTCTGCTCCATTGGTAAAAAAGAAAAAGTTTAAGCGAAGAATGCCGGGAAGGAGAATGAGTTCAGGTTTTATTGTTCAAAGCGAATAAACTGAAACTCTTGAAGCGTTCTGAATTATAGATAATCGTTAGATCTATGTGCATGTAGCAGCTAAAGGGGAAGAAAACACAAAAGCTGTCTCTCTAATATCTCAATTGTTTCCCAAAGACAGGCAGGATATACTTCTGTATTTAGCTTCTCCATCCATCATTTTGCTATATAGTATATTATATTCTATGTCAATATCGATAATTATTATTTATTTTTTTTAAATATAATGTAATAAATCATTATTATTTAATAAATATTCAAGTTATATTTTTTCAACAGAATTTGAGGTACAACCTGAAACAAAGCTGCTATTTATTTCATTTTATTTTAAATAATGATACAGAAATATCAAAATACCCAAAGAAGTTGAGAAAGTAAATTCTAAAAACAAAGTTGATATTTAAACGACCATAATATCCAGATTTAATATTCAAACATTTTTTGACACACATTTTTTTATAAAATAATAAATTAGAAATATTAAATCTTAGTTATTCCAAAGGGAATTTTGGGCAAAATCTGAAATGAAGTTGATATTTAAATGAGCATAACTACCGGCTTCTTACTTTTTTCATAGATTTACTGTAATATATACTCTTGAGACATAGGACAAAACAGGTCTTGCAAATGTAACTGCCATTAGATTTGAAAAGAAAAATATTTTCCGTTTTAAATGTTGTGAGGGATTAATAATACAATGTATTTAACACAATTATCACCTTTAATTTAATTTTCTTCTTATTATACAGAATCTATGATCTATTATTGTCCTCTCACTGCATCCAAAACAGTGTGTCCAAAGAGAGGGGTTCAATCATTCATACGCAATAAAATAGATGAAAAATATTTTTTTTATTGATGAAAAAGAGCTTATTTGATCAAAATCAACACTTAATAATATCTCCTCTCTCCAAAGCAAGGTTGTTTTTTAATGACACTGATTTTAAAGTTAACACCGTCAGACATGTATTAAGATGTAATAAAATCGAGGAATATTGGGGCAGCTGTCACTCTAAAGGACCCCTTTGCCACAGTTCATTCATTTTATTTCTCCAAAGGAAAATCTGAGACAATGTTGATGTATAAATGAGCACAACAGAGTCTAATGAACTATAAAAGAGCTCTGACTCAGTCATTTTATTTATTCATCACTGCATCTGTGTGCTGAACAATTCTTAGTCGAATTGATTTTTATACCAAAATATCTCAGTAGGTACTGATTCAGGCCTTGAATGGTCCGTCAGCAGATTTATAGGCTCTAGTGCACAGCTCCCAGTGTCGGTCGGTTATATTGAACACTCCCTCAATGACTCTATCTGAAGCACTGCTGTAAAACCACAAGCCACAAAAGCACAGCAGGACCAGGACCACAGTCTAACTGGGTAACCACAGATGCTGGTTCTACAGTAGTTCAGCCAAAGAGCTCCACCCTAATCTTTACAGAGATGGAGGCATTGGCATCAGAGGCGGGCCTTCAATCAGAGGCTGATGTTTACTTCTCTGTTCTCTGGAATGTGTTGGCTAGCATAGCAGATACATGGCGTTTTCCATAAATAGGGTCTGAAACATATAAAAAAATGAGCCTGAAGAAAGTTTTTTGAACAATAATTTAGATAACAGGATTTAGTGGTTGAGCTTGAGGAATATAGTCAACACCAACATTTTGCTCATAGCTTCATGTTAAGTTCATTTTGTTACATAACATTTCTAATACTTCTTAAAAAAATCACACGCACAAAAACATAAAAAACATGGGATTTGTGTCTCTGATGCTTTTACTAAATAAGCATACTGTATTCATGGAAAGTGACGCACACTGGTAGCCGCAGGAGATGATTATACATAGTACTTATGGGAAAGAGCAAGAAAAGGAGAAACAAAGTAAGAACTGGAGATAGAGAGATGGAGAGAGAAGGCTTGCTGTCTATCAGAGTTTGTGAGGCTGCAGTGATGTGACAGAACTTGATTAGAACTAAAGCCCCGCGGTCAGAAAGCTAATCAAGAGGAAGGAGCAGTCATACACACCCACAGACACCCTAAAGCTGTGTTTCCAGCTGTTGCACTCCTGTAAAAAAACAACTAATATATATATATATATATATAAATAGGTGTTTGATCCTTAAAAAGTGAGGACATGAAGGGCACAGCTGGCTTAATTATTTCCAAAGAGATGCTTTGACTGAACAACTAAAAGGTCGTGTTTCCATAAACTAAAATCTGTCATCATTATAACAATTACAAATTTAGGTTAAGTAATTCTGAGTTGTTCTATGCAAATTGGAATATTCTGTCAAAATAAGTGCTTCAAGTTTTCACTGAGAGCAAAATATCAGCAGAACATGAGACTTCATTCAAATCAATACTTGAAACAACTAAGTTATAGCAAAATATTAAAATATTTATACTTTTAAAATAATTAAAAATGTTAATAAAAAATACATTATTCATATTTTTTATATAGCTTAACATCTTTTATATATTTGAATATTTAAATTCATATTTCTTAAGTTCTCATTTTTCTGTCATCTTTCTAGTCAAAACAGCATTGGTGTGATGAATAATTCACAAAATGTACTATAATTACTGTATGTATATATTATCATCAACAATTATTGTTAATGAAAATGATATGATTTTGATTATAGCATCAGTGTTACGTTAAAGGTTTACTCTATTGCCGTATAATCACTAACATAATATTTGAGATCTTTTTGACCAAACTGTGCAGCTCTTGCAGACACACACCAAAGCAAACACATTGCCATTTATTGGTTTGCAACACTGAGGCCAAGCTATTTCAGAACAGAGCAAATCATTCTGTTAAATCTTGTAAGTCTCCAGGGTACAGGCTGATGTGCCATTAAATGTCCTGCTGTATCCTCAGCCTCATCTTTCCTAACCACTGTTTATTAAAAGGCTCAGCATGGCTCTAAGACACAACAACAATTAAACATGGAAAAGTAATATATTCATTAAAAAGCATTACAAATGCAAGTCTTAGGAATCCTCCATTTGACAAAAATCAATCCTGGCAGTACACCTCACTTGCTTGCATCTTTATCTTCACGACCCTTCTCCGTCTCTGCTCTTTCAGCTTCACACCTCTTATTAAATGCACATTAATCGCAGTCTGATCTCAATGACCCCAGACATCTCAGGCTAATCAAATACAACGCCACTCTCACCTCAGCAAGATTACTGAAGACATATAATTCGACCAAAATCCATACTGTATATCCGAAATATTCTCTGTCATCATATACTCATGTTACATGTTCTTCATTAATAGTTATAGAATTTATATTATATACAAATGTAAATATTTTATATGTAAATGTAACATTTATTTTTAAATTAGTGTTGGGCAATGATTAATCGTGATTAATCGCATTAAAAAAAAATGTTTTTGTGTAAATAATACATGTATGTGTACGGTGTATATTTATTATGTATATATTTAAGAACAATTGGTTAATTTATATATTAAATATATTTATATTAGTGCTGTCAAACGATTAATTGCAATGAATCCAAAATCCAAAATAAAAGTTTTGGTTTACGTGTGTATGGTGTATACCGTACATTTATCATGTGTATATAAATACAAACACATATGTACATATTTAAGAAATATGTATTATGTTTTTGCATTAAATATATTTATATATATAATACAAAATATATTAATCTAAACTTATATACATATAAATACCTTCAAAATATATTCTGAATGTAATAAGTAAATTATTAAACATAATACACATATATAATTTAAACAAAAACTTTTATTTTGGATGTGATTAATCACGATTAATCGTTTCACAACACTATTTTATATATAATATAAATATATGAATGTAATTAAATACATGTAAATATTTTCTAAATATGCACTTTATGTGTATGTATGTCTATATACATAATAAATATACACAAAAACTTTTATTTTGGATTTGATCAGCGCTACTTTAAGTATATACATGCAGGTGTGTATTTATATATGCATAATAAACGTACAAAGTACACACACATGCAAACACAAACTTTTATTTTGGACATGATTAATTGTGATTAATCGTTTGACAGCCCTTCTTTATAGTGTGAACTGGCCTAAAGTCTGATTTTTGTTTTGAAGTGCTGGACGTCGTTTCTGGCTCTGTCTGCAACATGGCATCATGTCCACATGATCATTTTAAAATGTCGTCTCAAACAGACAAAGCTATTGAGACGTCCCTCTCACCGTTCAGCGGCCTCTTCCAAATGCTTTCCTGATTCTTAAGTAAATGGGTTTGTGCCACTCCAGGCAGCACCAATACACCATTCCAGCATTAGGGAGACTTTGATAATGGCATTTAGAAAGGGCCATAGAGGGGGTGTGCTGAGTGTAATGTGCAGGCCTGGGGGTGAGCGCAGCATGTACAGGCATCGATCAAAACACTCACTGACTCACAATCGGAAAAATAGATTTGGTATAAGTCACAGATGCAGTTTGACCTAAAGCTCATGTACATATGTACCCATCCAACACACACACATAAGCCTCCACTTCAATTCAGCTTGAACCAGACTGATTCAGCCACATCCTGTCTCTCTGTAAGCTGCATTAGCTGCGCTATTAAATTAATCTGCTCTTCACAAGCAGGTAAAATACCGCAGCTCTATCTTTTGCAGGTTATGTGCTTGTAATTGGGACAGTAAACGAGGGTCAGTATCAAGCCGCTAATGGTGTCTAGGTAGATATTATAGCAAATAAGCACAAGTCTGAATAGATAAATGATAAGACAAATTGATAGAGAGCACAGCAATAAATGTAATTACAGTCCCTTAATGTGGTGTACACAACCATTTGAATCCAAAATGAGGGCAAATATCCCTTCTTTACAGTCCTGCTCTGATGGTTAGTCTCTCAGCTGCTCCTCACAGATGCTCACATTGACGCACAAATGACAAGACACAAACACTGCATAATTCTAGTACACATGCACATGCAAAAGTCCATCATTTAATGAGAGGATTAAAGCTTCGACCACATATTCAGGATTGGGGGGCCGATTGAGGGATGTTACTCCCCAAAGTCTATAGTAGGCCTAGTTCATCCAAGGTTTCCAGGGAACCCGTGAAAAAAACTAATAAAATAGCACAATAAGCTGCTTTCCTAACCTTAATTATTTTCAAATGCACAAAGCCTAATGCAATTTTTGCATATTTCTGCTTCGTCGTTGCATATTCGCTCGAAGACATGATATGAAGAACAATTCTATGTCTGTTATCTGATAACAAGCCTTATATCACAGATCTGTGAATCATTATCCCACTGGGACGCGCTCGAATCCTGTCATACAACCTCGATAACTCACTGCTCGATTTGTTATTGTGATGACGAATCTGGACACGCCGCCCACGCCCACGAGAGCAGAGAAGGTGCGTAATTGCCCCCTCCGCCTCCGCGCATCAAAGATTCTGCTTCTCTCCTTCAGCTATACGTGAGGAAGCTCCTTCACATCACATTTAAGGGCCCTCATAAAATCATCTAATAACGATAAAGGTGGTTTTTGATGTTCCGTGACCAGCAGTCCCATTACTGCTTGTGTAGAGCGATTCGGAGCGAAAGCTCCTTAGTGTGCCAAAACAAAGTTAAATTCTCATGAATGTCTTTAAGTCGCTAAATTACTTGAATTGTGTGATTTGATATGTATTAATCTATAGCTTTCAGAGCGGTTGACTTTTTAAAGGAATTTCAGTCAGTACATTTCTGTCGACGTTTCTAATTAACGTTAGTGTCTCAGTCAACTATCTTAATAAAGACATTTGAAACACAAACCAATACATTTGTTAATATTGTAGGATAAAGAGATAAATAATTACATTAACGGTGTTTTGTCGTGCCATCCCATAACGGAAAACGCTCGAGCAGCGAACTGTTGCTATGGTTACCTCCTCAGGCGGGACTTCGGTTCGCTAGCGGCTATATAGTGCTTTCCGAGTAACTTGTAAAATACTTTTTGTGGATCCCTCACGCTGTCTGAAAACGCTAAGCGAAACACAAAATTATAAATATTAACAAGTGAAGGAATACTGACTTTTTAACGACTTCCCTTAAGTCATTACATTGAGAATCAGACACATAGCCTACTACAGTAATTCACACCCTGGTTGCCGTTATTAACATCAGACACCTGTACGCTTCACTACTTAGGGAAAACACATCAAGAACTAAAATATAAATTATATGACCTATCAAATAATCGTTTTTCTTGACTACTGCGCAATTAGATTAGAAGGACTTTGCGGGTTTAGGAAGGAAAACGCATTACGTACCTTTCATCCAATCCACAACTTGACTGGGGCTCCATTTACTAACAGGTTCCATGACGAGAGCCATCGCGAAACTTTCTGTGGTTGTCCCCTCAGCACGTCTGCGAGGGGCAGGAGATGCGGTTTAAAGCAGCTCTGGGGAGCTCAGATCGGTGGTCTCACGTTAAGCGCCTAGATTTGGCCCCCGGTTACGCGATTTCATCCCATCCAGAATTGCGCATCCAAAAGCGTCACACCGAACGACATCAAGCTCATTTCTAGTCCTTTACTCCTGCAGACTCAAGGCTTTCTTATTATTAACAGCCATTTCTAAGAGCCCAAACCCGGTGCCCGTTTCAGTTCAGATCCTGGCATAATGTGCCATGCTCAGCCGGGTCCCCAACAGTCGCGTCTGCATGCCATGCACCAACTGCAGTCTATCCTGTTTCTCCCTTCCCCTCCCTTCGTTTTCTTCTCCTCTTTAGGGCTCTGTACCTTTAGAGGTGTACTAGTGGGTATATAGAGTAAGACAGAGAGAAATGAGCGGTGTACCCACGGGAACTCAAGTGAACGTCGCTTCCAAAAGCGGCGGCGAGCGTTGATTCAATTGGGCGCGCGCTCCTCCTGTGGGTGGTGCGGCAAAGTGAATTTGACTCGCGCGCTCGGTTTATTTCCCACGGGGATAAAAGGCTTTCGGCCGTATTCATTTTAATGAGGGCACGCTGCTTCGCCCTGCTTCAGAAACTCTGTAAAAGCAGCGAACGCAAAGCATTTGTCTGAAATATGTAATGATGCTCACAGAGGGGCTATATTTGCATGAGGCTTGACCACTTTTGGCTAATGTTATGGTCTAAACCAAAATTATGGAGGACTGTGGTAGCATAAAACACAAAAGTGACAGAAATAACTCAAATATTCATAAATAAGAGGTGCTAGTTGCCACACATTTTTATTTCTCAGGGTAGATTTATTTTTGAAAGTCAATTTCTGAAAGTCAAGAACATACCCTGAAGTCTTAAAAAGCTATTAAACATTTACATTTTTTGTGAATACATAAAAATGTGCAGTTAGTTTAAAAGTTTGGTGAAAATAACGTGTGGAACACAAAACCAGAATTCATTAAAAAACAGCAAAAACATTATTCTAACTATTGTTTTGGGCTGAAAGGTTGACTCTGGCCCAAAAATGTAAAGAAAACTATTCCTGAATTGCAAAAGAAACTAGGTTTTTGAAGCTAAAATATAAAACAACTATCTAACATGTTTAACTCATAAACAGAGCCATGTGGCTGAAGGCATTTTAATTTAACATTACACAGGACTATGCTTAAAAACATCTGCAAATTAAACTCCAAATCATATTCCTAATGTTAAAGTAAACAGCATCTATTATTCACAAAAAGAGCCCCAAAAGAAATATATGTTTTTAGCATAACAATTAGATACAAAAACTTTGTTTAATGTGGTTTATTATTTTTGACAGCCGTGTGCAGAAAATAAAAACGTTTTTGCCTCAGAGACTTACACTTTAACTGTTTCACTGAAACACAAATATAATAAATTAAATACTTTGTCAAACACATTTCTGTTTAAAAAAGGGATTTTTGTCATATAATTAAGCTTACTGCGTTAGTTCGGGCAGGTCTCGTAGTCAAGCTCTGCTGTTAGCTGATTGGAAAATTCAAACCCAGCCCCCATCAGCTGATCACACACC
>JAUMHR010000087.1:1066513-1078128 GCA_032361145.1 Enteromius fasciolatus
AATGCTATGAATTCGGACATACTACTCGCCTCGCATGCTGTTTTTTGCGTACTATATAGTAGGGAAGTAAGCGATTTTGGACGCAGCGTGAGTAAGTGGTGTGTTGTGATGATAGTGAGATCTAGGGGGGCTGCACGGAACTCCATCCTGACATTGTGACTATAGCTTAGTTGTGGTGTCAACAACCAACCATTTTTCCAGTTATACTTTTTTTTTTTTTTACTGTATTTGTCAAAATGAAAACAACATCTGTGAAGAGAGATGAAATTTGACACATGATGATTAAAAAAAAAGATCAAGAAATCAAGGTAATTTTTAGAATAGAATATTGAGTCCAATTTCTAAAAATCCACAGGGATCCTGTACATCCCAGGACAGCAGTCCTCTCTTCTCGCTGAAGACATGAACACAGGTAAAAAATAGAGTTGAGCTAGATCGTTTGTCAAATTTTTCCTTCATAACTTTTCAGTGATCTCCGACTCTATTTTCCCCCCTGGAGAGGAGCAAGTAGCAAAACACAGTCTAATTACCAAAGTTTCTGACTGCTTACCCAACTTTTTCTTAAGAAGCTCTGAGCAGACGTTTTCATTTTATCAGACTAGGAAACCCAGTTACACTTTCAGTCAGATGCAATGAAACTCATAAAATATAAGCTCAGTTAGAAACGGAACACAGGTGATAAAATTAGTTTTGTTTTTCTTTTTTAAATTCAGCAAATGCTTTCCTGTTTGTGTATAGCCTCATGAGAGACTGGGACCAGACCTCCACTTTTTGGTCCATGCTGTAAAGCATGCGAGCAACCAGAAAACGTGAAGAGAAACATGGGGGGCTGAATCAACCTCAACTGGCACTGACAGTCACTTACCATTTTTATCAGTGGTCCATAAGCTGCCAGTCAGAGATTGTCTTGGCACCTGGTGAATTCCTGTCTCTTTCTGTCACGCTCATGTGACCTATATTTAAAATATGCCATGAGGCTGGATTCCCCCTCCCTCAAGAGGGAGTAAGAAAGGAAGAAAAAGAAAAAGAGCAAGGTAGATTAGAGATGTGCTGCTTTTGTGCATATGCACAACTGGGCACGGGATCTTCTTTATCTTTTCTGTAGCTAATAATATCTGCAGATTATGCCTTGAGCAACACTTATTAAGGGAAAGAAGATAAAACAACATATAAATAATAATTTATTTAATCATTTAAGAGCTATTTTTGCTGTACAGAGCCAAGCAGAGCTTTGAAATCAAACTTAATACTTTATTATATGTCCATACAGAACAAAATATATTACACATCTCAAATTATTTTACTAAATTAAACCGGCAGCTTACAATCAAGGACAACTTAATACGGTAGCTTGGCTAAATAATATGTTTGAAATACTTAAGACCCTGAAATTGTTTTGTTAATATGTCAGTGCATTCAAATCAGTTCTGTCAAACAAAATAACATTTTCTTTACATTATATATGTGAGTGTATTATTTTGAATATATACATAAAAACACATGCATGTATTTAAGAGAAATGTGGGTAATACTTTACAATAAGGTGTTTTTGTTAACATTAGTTAATGTATTAACTAACATGAACAACCAATTAACAATATATTTATTACAGTATTTATTCTCTATCTTTGTTAACCTTATGTAATAAAAATGCAATCATTCATTGTTAGTTCCTGTTAGTTCACAGTGCATTAACTAATGTAAACAAACACAACTCATGATTTTAATAATGTATTAAATGCTGAAATTAGCATTAACTAAGATTAATAACTGCTGCATAAGTATTGTTCATTCTTAGTTCATGTTAAATAATGTTGTTAACTAATGAACCTTATCGTAAAGTGTTACTGAAAGATGTTTTTATATATCATATAAACTATATAAATTTGCTGTATATACATATCAAGATATACACTGTATGTGTCTTATGTTGTATGTGTATATGTTTTTATATACATAATAAATAAGCACAAAAACATTTAATTAAATGTTGATTAATCGTTTGACAGTGCTAATTCAAATGCATGTAAATATCAATACATTTTAGTGTAAATGTATCTGGTCAAGCTTGGCAGCTTTTGGACAAAGCTGTTAATTTCACCCGCCTTCAGCTAAAGTTATAATAAAGTAAAAATTCTGTTACTCACCCTCATGATGTTCCAAAATACATACAAACAAGCTCACGCAGCTTTTGCAGTAAAGTTCTTATTGATCAGGTAATATCAAAAATCCAAATCATTCATTTTAGAAAATAGATAAAAAGAATAAAATATAAGCAGACATGCAATATATGCAAAACATTGCAAATAAGCAAGGCACATAAAGTCCTAATTATTTAGAATCAGTGTATGAAAAAAGCTGATTATGGTAATTGTATAATCAAAATCTCATTTCAAATTAAAAGAGATTTGTTTCAGGAAACACATGGAAAAGTTGAAATGCGATATGCTGTTCCTAATATATTCTGTGTAGCTATAGTATATGTGCGTGCTTGTGTTCTGTGCTTGAGAGCAGTATGTTACGGATGGTTGGTTCTCTTGTTAAAGGGGTCCGCATGGGCATTCCTTGGGTGAGATCAGGAGCACAGTGAAAGGTTTGGATGACTGACCCAATTAAAACTCACTGCTGTTGACAGCGGTGGAAGTCACTTATGCATGAGATAATCCCAATGCTCATTAACAGTACTGCGTGTGTGTGTGTGTACAGTACAGAAGGTGTGTGTGTTTGTGTGTGCGCGTGAACGCTGCAGCACGTGCGGTGGATTCACGTGCGCTCACTATAACGGAGGATCCGGGCTCCGCTGTTGCCTGGTTACCAGATTAAACCCAGAGCCTCCTAAACAGGATCTTTTTTGTTTTGTTTCCCTTTTCATCCCTGCAACAAGAACAAAACCCTGCAAGTTTAAGAAGCACATACAGCGAGCGTTCATATCAAGCACAGTATATGAAATGTAATTCAGAGTGACAGGTAGTAGATATCTTTAGCTTGACCTAGAAATATAGAATTATCAGATAAAACTGGATAGAGTGGGATTATAAGAGTACAGAGGGTGAAAAACGGCTGGCATTACTGAGGATCTGTTCGGAACAGAAGTGACATTTGCGATCATTGATTTTCACATCCTGAGGCTCTTCTGTGGTTAGAATATAAAGTTTATTCATATGATTAAATTATAAGTTTAGTCAAAAAGTAACATACAAACAAAATGCATGTGAGACAACATTATGTAAAATACATTTAAAAGAATATATTATATGTTAGGAATTAATTATTATCTTAATATCTAAACATTCTTAATATTTGAGAATAGATGTCTTTCTTCTAGTCATTGAAATACAATTTTCAACAAAACATTTTGCTTAATAAACATTATTCTTATATGACAAAGTTATGACATAATAATCAGTTTTAATCAAAATATTAATCATATATATATATGTGTGTGTTAATATATAAACATACTCATAAGCACATTTTTGTTAGACAACATTTAAAAAATATACATCTTAATGCTTAGGAATTAATTAATATATTAATATCTTAATATGTGAGAATAGATTTCTTTCTCTCTTTGGCAATTTAATGATACATTTAACTAAACTTAACAACTTGAACAAAACATTCTTAATTAGTGTCCTATTAATCAAGATACAAGACTTTGCATACATATTTGTAATAATAGCAATAATAATAATTATGAGTAGCTTAATATCTTAATGTGATAATAAATCTAAATCTATATATAGATTTCTTTCATCGTTACAAATTTTAAAAATACTAATTTAACAAAATTGATGCTTATTTAAAACAAGCTTATTCCCATGATTCAGTTATATAAAAACAATATTTATAAGCAAATCTGAGTCAACATTCCATCATTTAAGTAATTTAACATTTAATTAATTAATTAATTAATATCTAAAATGTATTGTCTTTATATTTGAGAATACATTTTTTACTGTATCATAGTTTATGTGTACAACGAGATTTTTTTTTTTTCATTTTAAAGATGTTTATTAACTATTTAATTAAGTATTATTTAAAAATGTATTATCTTAATTTTGATTCTGAAGTAAATTTGTCTTTATTAATGATACTTGAATATTTTATTAAATGACATGGCTTTATGTCAGCTACTTGTTAAATTGTCATTTCAAATGTAATGTTACACATTTCAGTGTATGCCTTATATCACTGCTGCATGACATATAAAAACAAAGTTTATTTCAGACGCACAAATGCATTGAAAGTTTTCAAACTATTTGACTCGTATGTTTTATTTGTGGCTTGATCTGAATATATCTGAAATGTATCTTAGTCCAAAGCTGGCTGACACAGTTTGGCCTGAGCCAAAACACATATCTGCCTCCTCTCCTGCCTCTTTTCTTTTCTTCCTCCCTCTCTCTGACCCTTCCACACCCACACACACATCCATCATCGGCTGTGAGTTACCCATGTGGGAAAAAAAGCCTTTAGCTCCAGAGATTAACCAAAAAAGAAAAAAGCAAACAAACAAAAAAAGCTGTTCTCCCAGCCATCAAGAGATTCTCTGCACCACAGAAGAAAGTGGCTGCCACTATCATTCCTGCCAATTACCTCCGGCCCCCTCAGGCATCTCCAGTTTCCACGGTAACTCACGGCACCCACTATAGATGGAACGTGCATCACCATAGCAACCTGAATCCAAGCCCGTAGCTTGTCTTCGCTGTGACAGTGCTGGCTACCCTCATTACTGAAGGGCTCGTGCTGAGGCTATGAGAACCTTTTGATCACATGACCCAATTATGGCAAATATCCGGTATGTGTGACAACCACAGACAGGCTAGTTTCAGCTAGCTTATTCCCGCTGTGCACAGATCACTTTAAACTCCGCAGTCAATTCAGACCATGACTCTGCTAAGCGTTAATTTGTCCTAATACTGCGCAAAGGATTCAATTAAGTAAAGATGAGTCAATCTACATTCAGTCAAAGAAACTTCACAGTCTACTCTCTATAACGTTAACAAAAGTAGAATAATACACTTAATAAGGAGCTAGAGCACCCAAGCAGAGAAAATATACACAAAAGATGGCATGCCATGTTCGCCGTAGTTATTACTTTTTAACATTTATTTATTTCTGTATGTGTGTGATTACTGTAAATGTTAATTGTTGAAAAGTTTACACTGCACTGAAACAGAACAGAGACCTTTATCGCAAACATGTGATACATGAAAAATTATGTGCAAAACTTAATCCTGTCAAACCCATAACTACTGAAAAAACAGACCAAGAAAATATTTGCTATGTGTACCAAACCTCTATGTAAAATATAAAAACAAACAAAAATTGCATGTTTTGTATCATGTATCATAAAGCAATGCATGGATGGATAATAAAGTTGCTTCAGTCTATTTAGTGTTCACCTTAAAATATCTCTAACAATATAAAATCTTTCGAGATTTCACACTAAAAAGACGTTTTAGAACTATGCTAAAAGTCTGTTTACTTGCCAAAAAGTATGAAATATCAACCAGACAACAGAAGACATGTAGTAGATAGTGTACAACATGTTTTTCATGAAAATCTTAATCATGTTGATAATTGATAGGCATATCTAAGGTGCATAGAGGTAATGCCAGTTGTGTTAGGGATAGGAAACACTGCTAAAACAAAGTTTCTCAGTTCACAGGCAGGATACTATCAAACACTCTGCCTATAGCTACCTGCAGGGCTCTGCCTCAGGCTCCCATGTATCTCTCTCTCTCACACACACACTGGTACTCCTACCATTACAAGGACTTTCCATAGGCATAGGCAAATTATATTTTCTATCCCTTAACCCTAAACCTCACAGAAAACCATTTACATTTTTAATAAAACATTGTTTAGGATGTTTATTTAGCCTGTTGAATTAGAGAGTATGTTCTCATAATGTGAAGAACTAGATACTCAAACTAATAATATCCACTAATATTGGCACTCTTGGTAAATCTGAGCAAATGTGGCTGTGAAAATATATCTGCATGGTTTATACTTTTAATCTTTCATTCAAAATTCTAACCTATCGCTGAATTTAAACAAATGAAATGGGGAGAAAATCTCATTGTGAAATAAATGTTTTTCTGCAATACTTGTTGGCCACAATTATTGGCACCCCTAAAATTTACTTCAGAGTAAAATATCTCTAAAGTATATTCCCATTCATATTCACAATTTTGAGCAATCCAGGGTGATTATGAACATGAAAAATATCCAGCCCTGGCTTCCTGTTTCACAGAAATATATATAATATATATATATATATATATATATGAGGGAAAACAAATCCCAAAATCCCTCAATCATCAACACAATGAGAAAAACCAAAGAATATATTTCTTATGCTGCAAAAGATAATTGAGCTTCACAAATTAGTGAAGTGGCTTTAAGAAAAGAGCTAGAGCGGTGACAATTTCCATTTCCACCATCAGGGAAATAATTAAGAATTTCCAATCAACATACACTGATAGAAAACTGCCTGAAAGAGGATGTGTGTCTCTATCATCCTAATACACGGTTTGAGTGGCTAAAGACTCTTCAAGAACCACAGCTGGAGAATTGCAGAAAATAGCCGAGTCTCAGGGTCAGAAAACCTTTTTAAAAAATAGTCAAACATCCCCTACATCAGCACATGTTGTTCAGAAAAATTCTCCTCGCTCATCTCCAGCATGTTCAGTTGTCAGACAGGACAAAATGAAGCTTTTGCCATGGCTGTCCTAGTCCTCTGACCTGAACCCTGCAGAAAATGAGTGAGGTAAACTAAAGAGGAGAACCAACATGGAGTTGGTAATCTAAAGGGTCTGGAGAGATTCTGGATGAAGGAGAGGTTCTCCAAACTCTTCAGGCATTACAGGAGAAAACTCAGAGCTGTTCTCTTGGGAAAAGGATGTAAGAATAATTGGCTGCCAATAATTGTGCCCAACATGTATTGGAGAAAAACATTTATTTCATCATGAGTTTTTCTCCCCATTTTCAATTGTTGTACTTCAATGGTAGGTTCGGATTTTGTGATTTTTTTTAATGAAAGATCAAAAGGATAAACAATGCAGATTTATTTTCACAGCCATCTTTGCTCTGATTTCTAAGCGTGCCAATATTAGTGGAGTGCACTGTATTGTCTTCTCTTCCTCATAGCCAATTATTCTTAGCAATAGCATATATAACAGTTAAATGCAAGTGGATACAGAGGGCAGGGAGTCAGACATTTCCTGGAAGGTTACATAACTCGCTCTCATCACAGCTACATCTAGCTTTTGACTTTCTTCCTTTCACTCTGTATTTTAGTTATGATACATCCACATATAATGACCTTTCACAGTAAAAAGAATTGCTAAATTGTTACAATAATAACTTTAGTGCAATAATAAGCTGCTAATATACACACACACACAATTAATTTGAATGAATGTCATTATTTTTCTTTTAAAGTCCATTAACTGCCTTACAATGTAAAGATATGAACCAATCTGCTTGCTTGATAAAGGTGAAAGTTCACAAACACATCATTTTATTTCATGCTAGAACACGTCTGAAGGAAGTTCCCTGCTGTATGAAGAAGCATGGAGAGAAGCAGAGAGAGTGTATAGCTATTTTTGATCACATGATGAAATATTCACTGAGCTCTTCATGATGAAATAGCTTTCATATTTTCTCTCTTCCTCTCTCCATCTTCTGCAGCTTTGAGAAATGGGTTTCTGTCTCAAGGTTTCAAGCTGTCACTTACGTCCCCTTGAAAAAAAAACGTAATTACAAAGGATTTGGGGCAAATGCCATTATTAACACGCAAACAAATGCACACAAACACATGTTTTAAGAGACATCTGGTGGAAAGAGAAACCACCAGAAACTGTTTGCAAGTGTGTTGCTCTGTTGATGCCTCTGTATGTGTTTGGGGATCAGAACTCATTTGATTGGGTGCAATTTATCACAGATTGACCTCTTCTGTCACACGAGCCAATATCATTCGCATTGTAAGTGGGCGGATGAAAGGGTCACTGTCCAGAGATCCTCACGGATGAATCATTTCAGAAAACGCCATATAAATTTCACAGACACACTCCAGGCACTACCCACAATTATATTCTGTCCTGTGTGTGTCAAATAGACAGTGTTGGGAAACTATTTAGCTTGCCAAGCCTCATAATCATATGATTATTGGTTATGTTACAAGCTGCAAACAATTATTGTTTAATAAAAATATTTAATCATATGATTTAGAATTTTATCAGGGCTATGTTTTTTGGGGGGGGGAACGATGAGGGGTTTTAATCGAATGATCAGTATCAATTATAATGACCACATCAAACTTGAACAGGTAAATTGCAACCTGGTCTCATAAAAATATGTACCTCTGTGCACATTTTGTGCAAGTTTTTATGTACCTTACTGCATGTTTCGCCGCAGTTTCAAAGAGAAAAGACCAATGAGTGGCACACAGGTTCGATATGTGAACCCTCGCACATTTTTATTACGTTGACAGCTGTATTGCTGTGTTTTGTTACATTGCTTCAGTCACATATTGCGACAGAATTCAAATATCTGTCGTAAAAAGTTAATGCTTTATCATGTTGGAAATATGCCCTACACTAAATTCAACCCTACCCGATAGTGTTAACAAATGCAAAACCTACCGTCTTTGAAAACCTGCAGATGTTGAAGCTGAATATGTGTGATGCTAACATTTAAAAGCATCAGTTTTCCCATCTCACAGCATATTAATATTGTTTTTGAAGTCATAAAATGATAGGCTTCTAGTAATTGTGTAAAAATGACTATGAAACTCTGTAAAGCTGAGAGTTTTACTGTTTCTAGTATTCATTTCTTTTTTTAAACTGCAGTAATATGTACTTATTGGTATGTGTTTTTGTGTTTTGCTAAAATCAGACTTTATAAGACATTTAGAACTGATTCACTGCTTCACAATTGATTTACTGATTCACTAAAATAATGAGAAAGTAAGAATCAGTTCACTAGAATGTTTCAGGCTTTCTAACATCACATAAGTCTTTGCGAGAGATAACAGTTCAGGACGGACTGATTTACTAGGATGAATCAGACTTTCTAATGCAAGATATGAACATTATACACACACACACACACACACACAGGTGAACAGCTGTGCAGAGCTATGAGCTTATCAGACACTCACACACTCCAACAGTTCAGTTCAGTCGGAGGCAGGTGTTCGCGAAGAGAGCAGGCGGCTTTTGTGTCAAACTAAAGGATGTGAGAGGTTGAAGAGAACATAACGATGAACTGAGACGAAGAGGAGGAGGAGGTGTGTGAAGATTTGGTGGGATGTTTATTGTTTTTGTTACCTTGTAGGCAGTGAAAAGACCCTGGATGCCCGTGGTGAAAGCACAGTGACGGTGTGTGTGTGGGTTCATGAGTGACAGCCGAGGGACAGAAGAATCACAGACTTACATAACCTCGTTAGTGTGTAAATGACTTGGCATTATGCCTCAGACACAAAATGTCATCTTAGGGATGAGAGGTTTTATTCCAGGGAACCACCAGACTATTATCACTCATACAACAGTGCAAATACTCCTGCAATCCAGAGCCCAAACAGAGTAGTTGTTACGTGATTCCCCCAGCCATGTGTGTTCTTAGAAACAGCTTGCTGCTTCTACTTATCGGACTAAAAGTTTATCATGTCGCCCAAAATTTGTCTTAAGCATAAGCAGATACACTTATATCTTTTTTTTTCTTATAATAATGGCATTTTTTGTCTTCATATGTTTATATTTTTACATCACGTTTGTTTTTTTAGGCCACAATAACAGTTACTGCATACATTATACGTATAAATATGTATTACTTATATATTTATCATTTTTATATTGTTTTCTTGTAAAATTGTGGATAAAATTAAGATATTAAGATTTTTTATAAGAAAGTCAGAATATATATACATATACATATATATGTATATATATATATTTTTTTGTAGTTTTGTTTTTAATTATTTGTTTCTCATTTGCATTTTTTATCTTAACCTGATTTCTCACCAAGAATTAATTGGTTGAAGAAAAATGCGTAATTGTTTTAGAATAATTTAAATGTTTACATACTATATACTGTGTTTATTTATTATCCATATATAAACAAGCACACATACAGTACATATTTAGAAAATATTTACATGCATATAAACATTGCATTAATAGGTTATATTTTATATTACATATAAATAAATGTAACATATAAACATCTCATTTTTCTTTATTATATACATTCTTATGTATTTATATATACATAATAAATATACAGTACACACTCATTATGATTATTAAAACAAAACTTTTACTTTGGATCAAATTAATCATTTGACAGCACCAATATATATATATATATATATATAGTAAATTCTTGCATAGGCTTAAGTATAGATTTAGGCCAGTATTTCTGTTGAAGACAGTGTTTATGAATTATTTTCATGATGTCACCGAATGCTGATGAAATGCCCTGTTGTTCTGGTGTAAACATAATTGTAAATCATCCATGCACATCTGTCTCTGTCTCGTCCACACATACACGCTTATCTTTATCTTCCACATACACACACACACACACACACAACAGTCCAAATCAGCTCTTAAAGTTTGGAGAGGTTGAGCCGAAAACAGTTCCCATAGCAACAATCTCTCCATGCAACTCTCTTTGCAGGCAGTAGTTTTAAGATTTGCAAATGTACCCTAATGATACAAATTACTGGCACAGCCGTCCTTCTTTCCTGTCTGAGATAAGATAAGAGGGAGAGGGAAGGGAACAGAGTGCGCTACTCAAAATATACAAGCTTCATTCTTTAAAGCTTGATATCTCGATGTCTTTGGGGTACTTTATACTGGAAACACGCAGTTAGAGACTGAGATGGGACCGTGTGTGTGTGTGTGTGTGTGTGTGTGTGAAACTGGGTTTGGATGGTGTTGCAGAGAGCAGTCTAACTGCCACCAATTACACTCTCCCAGAGGGGCTCGACTAATTAGTGATGATGAGGCCTCCAAATTGATCTGTCACAAGCAAATGCATCCATTATTTATGCATGGCACCATTCACTTAACACACATGGGCAAACTTTAATTGTGTGAGTGTGTTTTAAGAGCATGTAGGGGCAGGTGTGTGTGTGTTGTATCCCATCTACTGTATGTCCAACATTCATTTCTTTAATCTCACGGACCAATCCCATTAGTGATATTGAGCACTTCTTTCTTCTTAAAAAGAGAGAAAGAAAAACAGGTTTACCTCAGTTTCTCTGCTTTATCACATCCCTTTGAATTTGGGGAAAGCAGCATCTGCTAAATGTTTTGCAGGAGAGATATTCAATGTTTACATCATCTGTTGGTTTAGTTCAGGCCACATTATCAGTTTCTGCATAGATAATACACAGACAGAAAGAGACAGCGATTGTGTCATTTTCTAAGGCATTTTTAAAATCTTTATCTTGTTTCCCTGTAAAATACCTGGGAAAAAAAAGAATACCACTGGCTTTTTTGTATTTATATATATATATATATATATATATATATATATATATAATTTCAATTAGAATATTTGTATTATATATATAAATAATTGTTTAGAGTTTAAAAAAA
>JAUMHR010000087.1:1169411-1185134 GCA_032361145.1 Enteromius fasciolatus
CGCGATGCCGGTTCAGCATCGTGATGTCTATCGGCCATCGGCGATGGACGATGACATCGTCTATCGACCCAACCCTATTGGAAATGTATTTTACTGTTGTCTTATCACTCTCGTTATCAGGCTTTCGTTTTCTGCAAGAAAGCCTAGAATACCCACTGGTACAGTAAATACAGTTTGATGGATCTGTGAAGCTGTGATTGCGTTTGAATGAATGTATGTTAATGCATGTGTTAAAGTGTAAGAGAAGAAGCTAAACAAGACATAAACCAAATCCCACTCTATCCTGAGGCCTCTTCACCTACCTCATGTCCACCCATATGAACTAATCAGACTTCATAATTACGACCTTGAGCGGAGTGCCGCACACAGAGCAAATTCAATAAACTGCAGCCTCCCAGCTGATAGCACACTGGAGGGATGGATTTCTTTTGCAATGGTGTTGCCAAGAAAACTGATGTTTATTTTCAAAAGATGACAGGTACGGACAAAAGATGAAAACATGTCCATATAATCAGAAAGTACGTTTTCACACCATGTCATGGGTTCAATCGAACTCACGTTCAGCGAATGATTGCATATGATAGATAATATTTTGTGGAAGTCATAATCATTGTGAAAGACTCCCAAACTGTACAATCGGAATCCAGGTTAGGACAAAAAACCCAATGCTGTAGTAGTTAATAAAGAGAAGTCATGGTCTTGAAAATCAAACTTTTGCTGATCAGCACTTTGAAATGCCGCGCACCACAAGTTATCTTTCCCTCAGGAAATTATAAAAAGAAAAGCATGGAAAAAGAGGCACCCCCTCTGTGCAGCTTCATGGGCCATTTTGAGCCCTGAACATTTCTCTTAATCAAACATTCAGGAGCTAGAGATCTGGAATTTTACAATAGAAAGAAACTTGTCTTCGCTTTTTTAGGATTCCATTTAGAGCTTCAAAGGCGTTCATGATGCATCAGACACCACTAATTAAAGCAGGACACAGAAAACATACCTCTTTTGTGAAGCAAGATCAACTTTTCTTGAAAACCTCCCTCTCATAAGACGCAATGAAATCCCACATCAATAGAATTGATTGTGGAGCAATTCTCTGACACTCATTGTGGAAAAAGGTGGATAGCGGAGGAAATTGCTTTCGTGACCCCTCACCTGTCAAAAATAATCCCCGTGAAGAGGTACTAAATATGCTTATAAAGGAAAAGACTGAACTCATCAGTGTGTTTTTATGAACTGTGTGCAAGTCAAATGCAGACAAGGGTATATGTTTTGTTTTTTGGAAAGTTAAAGATTGACGACAAAATATATTCCTTAATCCACATTGACCATGTTGTTGGTTTTTTGGTCTCAATGTTCAGCAAAGATAATACGGATATTGGAAATCAAATATATTGCTTGTAAATGTAATTTCTGAGATGACTTAGAAGTCACCTAAAACAATTGTACAATCTTAATACAGCACCTGATGTATTTACATATTTTATATTATTAAAACCTCACAATTTTAGCATATTTTACATAGTTTCTTCAGGCTATTATTGTGAGAACATATCTTTGATTAACAGATCATAACTTCAAAAGGAATTGACTGAAAAATCAGATTTAAACAGAGTTTCCATGGTGTAAACAATGTGCATGTGGCTGTTCTTATTCAAGCTATAAATATTAGTCTGACTTTATTAAGTATTTTAAGGTTAGTTCAATTATAAATATCTCCTTATTTTCACACTTGTACTGTGTATTTTCCAGTATGTAGACCTACAAATCGATTTAACCCTTAATTAGCATATCTGCATTTTGATGAATTAACAAGGAATCAATTTAAGGGTGCAAAACGAACTAGGAAAGAGTGCTGTTGGCATATGAAGATAGGTAGCTTGAGATGTAGACGTCAGCTAGGCGGGGGGTAATAAAAACTCCCATTCATCCCGAGGAGGGGCATAATTGGCTTGACCACATCTTGGAACCTCTATCTAGAGTCTATGAGGCAATCATAGATCATAGCGTTCAGCGTTTGGTGAACTCTAGTCACACTGAAATAATGGGGTAGAAAACTCTACCAACTTGATGGATTACACTGACTTTACAAAACACAGACTCTCGTTTCCAAACCAAACTGATTAAATACTTTACATAAGCCATAATTAATGGTGCGATGATTGAGTCCAACGTGAGTCTGAGTTGCGCGTGGTGCGCTGGAGGAGGTGACGGGACCAGAGCGCACTCGGATGAGAATCACTCAGAACACAGTCTGAGCCCGACTGGACACTTGGTGGTCTCGGTGTGCCTCGGATTCATCGGAACTTTTGGGTTTCTCAACAACACGCTCGTTCTCATCCTGTTCTTTCGCTACAAATTGCTGCGCTCGCCCATGAACTGTCTTCTGGTGAGCATCTCAGTGAGTGATTTGCTGGTGTGCGTCCTCGGCACACCGTTCAGCTTCGCCGCCAGTACGCAGGGCCGGTGGCTCATCGGACGCGCGGGATGCGTGTGGTACGGCTTCATCAATTCATTCCTGGGTGAGTCCGAATGTTGCAGCGATAAAGTAAGCGTCGGAGTCACCTGTATAGGTTGGTTCTTTTGAATCGCATCTCGCAAGCGCATCTTATATTTTTAATCGTTAAACAGCTATGATGTCATTTGTGTGTTGGATATTTAATACGACAAATGACGTTCTAAATGCGTATTAGAAACGCTAACCTGATTTTGCCAAGTGCAAGATGTCCCTGGGACAACATTGTGATTAACAGTTTATAGTTTTGGTGAAGTTTAGGCTTACAATCAGTGTTTGGTGCTTGTACATCAGCAAGATTGCTCTGATTTTAGGCGTTACACATGGGTATGGGTAGGTTTAGGTGTAGAGATATGGTCAATACTATATTTTTGCATTAAAATGTTGTCCAAGGGTCAGCAATGTATGCTGACCATAGGGACACTTCGCAAAATCAGGACGTGCTATTAGAAGCGCGCTTGGAGCACGTTTTAGGACACTCCACGTATTCTGTCATCAAAATGTTTTTGTCTTTCGAAGTAAAAAGTAACACAAAACTGTGATAACGAAAGAAATAGATATCAAGCGTTACACTTTGTATCAACTTGACGTTCACTTAATTGAATTAAGATTGATATATGCCTACTCACGTTTGAATACAGCGCTGCAGTCGTATTTCTTTTAAAACTCTCCTTACCTGTGGGTAACCTATACACTTAAACGTTAACACGGCAGCTATCATGTGCTGTTTTGATAGTTACTGACGCGTTACTGATGTAATTTGTCGTAAGATAAAAGCGTGTCTATTCAGCTTACGGCTCCTCTTGCGCGCGCCACTCTAGTCATTTTCTCTCGCCAGGGAGATGCTGGCAGCTGCTAAGCCTAATCAAGTCTGTATCCAAAAGTTGTGGTAATATGCATATTACTGTTTATTTAAGTAAACTTGTGCCCGAAGTCAGAAAGCTTATTGCATTGTTTTAAATAACATACGTTTAAAAACAAAAAAAAACAAATAAAACGGATACAAAGGAAAAAGAATATTACACTTCGCCTCCACTATAAACCTCAAAGCTGTCTAATCCAACATATAGGTTAAGTTTACACATAATAGGAAGACAGAACAGGCTACCTCCCTCTGCCCATATAGATATCAATCAGTTTAGATGGATGTTGTCTTGTTGACATTTTAAACTCCTAGTTCTGGATATGTGTTTTAGTTTGCCTTTTTGGGTCTTTTTCGTAGTGTAAACGCCTTAGCATGGAAGTAACACAGTATTATCCTACCATCTGATACTATTAACACAGTATATGGTACCACACAGTATAGGATATGCTTTTCTAGGGGTGTTAAAAATACACAAAAGGCCACAAAAAAGTCAAACCCAACAAAGCTGTAAACTTGCTAAAGTAATTAGTTTGTTGCACTTTTTCAGCCACTTGAAATTTGTTTAGACATGATAAAAATACTCATGAGTTGCAAATTCATTAACTAAGTGGAAAACTGTGGAGACAAAGATGATCAAAACAGTTTTTTTCTGACAGTACAATTAAAAAGATCTGCAAGTCTCGTTAATTGGAATGACTGTTAAATAAACACATCAGGAGCGCAGAGATGTCTTCTATTAGCTGATTAGGGTTTAGCACTCAACCTGAAGGCGAGGAGAGCTATATTCAGGGGTAATAAGATGTGTGCTGTCCTGTACTTGACCCATAATACAGGCTTTGTAACGGGGCAGAGCTGGGTGTAGTGTTTCCAACGAGTAGAATAGCTGTTTGTTTGTTAATTAACAGGTGCCTCAATTCTGGTGCCAGCAGCTCTTAAAACCAAATAGGTCTGTGTGATTATATGACAATCGATTTTAACATCAATGTTTAAGAACTCTATATGACCTGCTTTGAATTAAAGAATGTTGATGATGCATTGTAATGTCCAAACCTCAACGACCGGTCAGTCCACAAAGGTGGATGAATCACCGTTAGTTCAATAAAACTACGCTCATGGGAGAACTAAGTGTTCTTTTATGAAGAAAACCTCTGTAATTGGTTCCACTCCTTGAAAGCCTGATGGCAACTGCCTCTCATTGCTTTGAAAAGGCTCATTACTTGCTTTCATGATTAGCTGTCATCAGAAACACCATGCATATGATATAACATGCTTCTTTACTCATTCCCAATTTGTAATTCCAATTAGATGTTAATTGTAAGCAGTGGACTGTACAATTGTTTCACAGATTCTTGCTATCGCTCTTGAATACATGACACTGATAAAGTGCTAACAAAGCTGATACTTACAAGACAAAAGACATTTAAGCATTTATTCTTTAAACTATCAGTACAGCAAACACATTGTCAGGCAGCTTCATCTAGACGTGGATATTCAGTGCACATTTTATATACATACTTATACACATGATATACATCAGGCAGAGAAAGATGACTGTATTAAGGATCAAAATGTTCTTGAAACGTTCTTTATCAGGCTTATACGGTAGTTTAAATATTCAAGCTTATAGGCTCTTTGAACAACATCATTTTTGAGTCAAGGTCTTTCTAAGCAGCTTTTTTATGATTAGGATGGCAGGATTGTGTGAGTTTGTCTTCAGAACAGAGAGAGACTGGAAACACAAGTGCATGTGAAGAAGTTTTGTCTTTCTTTGCTTAAAGTTTAGTGAAAGCTGATCGTTTGGTTTTTTGTGCCAAAAAAACCCCCATAAAACTAGTTTGCAGTGTTGCATAGAATTTTCTGCTTAATTAATAAATATGGTATGATATTTTTCCCTTACAAATTAAAGGGATAGTTCACCTAAAATACACATTCTGTACCAAATTCCAAACCTGTATCTTTATTTCTTCTGTGGAATATAAGACAATTTTAATAAATGTCTCATAAATTCAGACTTAGTTCACAAAAGTTTACAAAATTGTTCCTAAAAGTCTGTACTCTGTAATAACAATACTGCAGAGACACTGATTTTTTTATTTTTTATTATAGGAACAGCTTGTTGTCTTAATACTGAATTTCAGAATGTTTCATATTTTATGTCACAATCGTAATAATGCAAACCCCCTTGTGCTATACCAAGAAACCTTGCAGTCAGGCACATCTCAAAAGCTTCACATCACATGCTTTTCACAGTTAAAATGACAATGAGATAATAGCTGCCTTCAATTTCAGGAGTGATATTTGAAGATTTGCCTTGGTTTTGTCAGCACCATTGTCATCAAACTGTACAATGGCAAAGGAGCAGAAAGCATGATGAAACAAAAGTGCAGATTATGCACCAAGCTGTATTGTGTAGTGCACTGATGTTTGCCTAGATACATTCTTAGAAGATTGTAAATCATCTCTGTTTAGCTTCCTGATAAACACACACACACGTGCACATACACAAAAGCAGGTTTTTAAGGGAAACTGAATTAGATGAATAACACTTTGTAGTTAGCCTGGCTTCCGCGACTATAAAGCTCATAGGAGCTTAGTCTGACCTTACTACCTGCCTCTGTATACTACTGGACGAATCTACAACCGATCAGACCGCTCATTCCGATGACGTATGCGTAGCGACGGAACCTGAAACCACCGTAACCAATTGTAGCTAGCTTCATTAAAGCAGTAGGAAAATGTCTTTACTTACTTTAATTACTTCTGCTCCGTTTTCAAAGAAAACCTGTCATGAAAATTTCTCAAAACAGCTCGAACAATTGTTGCTGCTCGGTACACGCCAAGTTTGAAAGCCGGTATGGTTTACGGTCGCAGAACTGCTGCGTCATCGCGTTACACCCGCCTCAGTCGTGCCGGGGGAGGGGAGCTCATTTCTCATTGGTTCTCACTTTTTTGGGAACGGGAATGCTCTAAAACGACAGCTTTGCCACTGACTTTGTTCGCGAAAATGAATGTAGCGTTACAGGAAGTATTGGCAGGCCCAGGCTTCTTTGTAGTAGTAAATTGAAAAAAAAATTCAGGAATCATTCACCAAAAATTAGCTGAAAAGAACTTCAGTTCATCTAAGATTTAGTTTCTTCATCAGAACAGACTTGGAGCAATTTAGCATTACATCACTTGCTCAACATTGATCCTCTGCAGTGAATAGGTGCCGTCAGAAAGAGAGTTCAAACAGCTGATTAAAACCTTCACAATAATCCACTCCATTCAATCAGTTAGTATATTGTGAGGTGAGAAGCTGTCTTTATATTGTTCCATCCTAATCTCCATTCCTAATATTGCTTTCTCCAATGAAAAAGTCATATTGTCTGAATCAAGAAAAAAATATGCACATACTGTAAACACCCTTTACAAGTAAAAACAGTCTAAAACAGGCTTTTGTTATTATTAATAAATTTATTTTTGTTATTTGTTATGGATAAATGACTCCTATATTAAAGTTTGAAGTTTGAAGTTATAAAACATCCATTACTGACAAAACACAATGGGTGATGAATTGGTGTGATGTTATGAATTATTGTGATGTTTAATCAGCTATTTAAACAGCTGATACTGGCGGCACCCATTCACTTCAGAAGATCCACTGGTGAGCAAGTGAGCAAGTGAAATTTTTCCAAATCTGTTGTAATGAAGAAACAAAATCTTGAATGGCCTGAGGGTGAGTACATATGCAGCATATTTTCATTTTTGGCTGAACTATCCTTTAAATAATTTTAACTCTGAAATTGCTAGTAAATTTATCTATTACAGAAAGATGATAAGCAGCACATTAAATTATGATGAAATAAAAAAATAAATAAAAATTAAACATTTTTACAGTGTAGAAAATCAGATTTTTCAACAGTGACACCAATTATTTAATAAAAATAGGGTTTCATTTTTTTTCTTCAGAACTTTCATCAGTATATTTTGCTAAAAAACTAAATTACAAACAAATAGTACTATAAAAATTCTCTTTTTTTCATTGTTAAGCAAGGTTAGCCCACAGCTCTTAACCTGATATATAGTGCACCCAATAAAGCTGCAGATTTGGCCTTTTACTCAACATAAACATGCCCTCAAAGGTAATAAGGATCTGTTAGCAGCTCAAACAGCTATTACTCATAAAAGTGAGTTGTGTTGTTTGTGTATCGTTTTTCTGTTTGTACAGGCGTCGTGTCTCTGATCTCCCTGGCGGTGCTGTCTTACGAGCGCTACTGCACCATGATGGGGGCCACGCAGGCCGATTCTACCAATTATAGAAAGGTGGCCATGGGTATTGCCTTCTCCTGGATATATTCCATGGTTTGGACTGTTCCACCGCTGTTTGGATGGAGCTGCTACGGTCCAGAGGGTCCCGGCACCACCTGCAGCGTCAACTGGGCCGCCAGGACAGCCAACAACATGTCTTACATCGTCTGTCTGTTTATCTTCTGCCTTATTCTCCCTTTTGTGGTGATTGTCTACAGCTATGGCAGACTCCTTCAGGCTATCACACAGGTAGGTGTCACGACCATAACTGTCTACTACAGCTGATGAGTTATTGATTTCAGAAAGGCTTTATGTCTTATATCACAGACCATTATACCTGATTTGTAGAGACTTAGCTTGGATTCATTTCCTGAGTTATTGGTTGCACAGTACATTTGGCCAGGCTTGTTAAGGTTAAATGATGAAATAAATTATTAATAGTGTGCTTTTCTTTTAAAGGGATTGTTGGTAAAGTTCAATAAAAGTTCAAACTAAAGGGATATTTCACCCAAAAATTAAAACTCATCATTGAAGACAAAATAAGATATTTTGTTGCTAATTAAACTTTTTTTTTTTGCATATGAAGCCAAATAATTAACAATTGAAATTATTATTACACTTATTTTTTATACATTTTGGCTCATTATATATTGTGCCTTTTTTTTTTAAAGAAGTGCCATTTTTTAAATATTCCAGTTCTTTCTTAGTGACTGGAAGCAACAAAAATGTAGATCTGCTTTCATATCTTATCATGAAGGATAATCATGGTGTTGTATTAAAATGTATGTAATGCAAAATCAGGAAAAATACTTAAGTGGAAAAAATGTCCTTGACATCTTCACGTTACATTGCAGCTCATTATTGTGAGAGAAAATGCAGCTAATGATTTATGCAACCTTCCACAAGAGAAACAATTACCTGGACTTAAACTTCAGTTTTAATTAGCGTAATATTCACAAATTATTATGAGTTTTCTCAATGACCTTTTTGCACCATTGATTAACAAAATCACTCAGCAGTCCTCTCAACGTGTGTTTCCAATTAAAAACAGTTCGAACATTTCAGCTTGCAGCAGTCTTCTGCCTGTGTTTCTTTATCATTTTCACTGTACCAGAGGAAGCCAGATTAATTTTTCCCCGACCGCTTACACAAAAGATGCCCTGCGCTGTCCAGTGATCAGCTCCAGCAGTCAGCAACAAATAAAAATGATTATCAATGTTTTGCACAAAACATCTTCAATGCAAATTAAGCAGTGCATTACTTCGGGAAGGAAGCAAATCGTGTCACAGTTTGCATGGAGATGAGAAGAAAACATTTCAATTGAGTAGTTTTTATTTGATGTCCCCAGAGTGGCCCGGTTTTCTTGAGTAAACAAAGCACAAATGCTTTCAAAGCTCCCACAATTCCTTTCCTTCCTCCCGCCCCTCGCAGTGTGGGTGAGCTAACAGAGGCCATCAGCTGCTTACTTTAAATGCACTGACACAAAAAAACGATTCGATTTGCAACCGAATTAATTTCAATAGCAACAATGAATGAGAAATCTGCTTGGAAGCTCCATCTTCTCTACGTCTTAACAGACTACAATGTATGAAATGGATGTTTCAGCACTTTTAATAGACTCTGATGTTCAGAGGGAAATCGGAAATTAAAACATTCATGTTTATGCAAATTAGCCCTACCTAAAATGGGCCATTGATTCTTTCAGAACTGAGAGATTCACCTTTTCGTTTCACTTCATTCAGCAGCAACTCATCACCCTGCCTGTGTCATTGCATTAATGTAAGCACTTTCTTCATAAAGGTGCGCAAAGCTCTGCTGAATCTCATTTTGGTCTGAAGGTCACCTATAGATTTCTGCACAATGTCATCCGCATCACAATACTGTATGTAGGTTAAGGTCTAGACATCAATGGTGTGATCTAACCCCAGTGGTGAAAACACCCTGCTTCTCTGACAGCTACATGCTTGTGCAAGCAGATAACTTTAAGCCTGGGCTTGTGTTGATAGAAGCAGGAACAAAGGGAGGTCTTCTGAAGCTGGGCAAAAATCATTTCCAATTAATGAGTTACTTTCACAAGGGCGGAGAAAGGAAAATGAACCTTTAGAATAGACCCCTCACAGGACTTACAACCTTGTAGTCGACTTTTATTTAGCATTTCTCAAAAATCTTTATCAATTAAGCACTATATACAGGGCCCGAAATTAAGTTTTTGACACACCGGCCAAGTTTATTTTTTACTCGCCAAAATTCTGAACGATTTAACACAGATAGCCTATATCCAAAGCACATTATTCTGTATATTATGTGTGCTCCGGACAGAGAGGAGTGGCAACATAATTAAAACATCATTATGAAAAACTACCTTTTGGTCATTTTTAGATTTTTTATTATAACTTGAAAATGTCTATTACTTTGAAATGTTTTTAACGAACTATCTGATCTAGTCAGACTACTTGTTTTCTTTGTCCATTTTAGTCATTTCAGAGTTTTTCTATGATTTAGAAATGAACTCTATTGAACTCTATGAACTCAATTTTTTTAATGAACTCTTACTGAACTCTAGTCAGACTCCTTTTTTTCTCTGTCCATGAAATCTGGCCTCCTGCTTCTGACACCACTAGCACGAAAATACCGCTACATTGAGTGTGGGATAGGCGGAAATGACGTGAGAGCGGCGTTCACGTTTCACTTACGCTTCAGTACGTCGCATGCAGATGGAGGCGGGGGAAGGGTTGGGTATTTTCGATACCGGTGCCAAATCGATACTTTTAAAACGGTTCCAGTGCCTAAACGGTGCCTGACTCGATACTTAAAAAAATAAAAATAACATTAAATTAAATAAAGACAAATTCAATAATTAATGAATAAAAAAAATAATTTTAAACAACAAGTAACAAATGATCCAGTGCCATGTCTCAAGTCAAGTGAATGAATCCTCTTATTACAGGCATCCAATACTGATGCCCCACATGTTCGCGCAAGCTGGTGAAAGAAGATCGAGCACAAGAATAATTATCATGTGCATATCATGTGCCCGCAGGCTACCGTTTGTTCGCATATAGATCCGTTTTCCCCCAGTGGAAATTAGTTACTGCACGCGCCAGCATCAGTGGTGCACTCGCTTATTAATGGCATAGATTTGTTGGGCTTGTCGTTCAGGCACGACACCGAAATCTGCGTTTTGATTCAGTTCGGTACATACCGGTTACTTAGCTACCGGTGCCATGCTGGTAACGGGTTTCGGTACCCAACCCTAGGCGGGGGAGCATCACAGAGATCCGCGAGAACCGATACTGATTAACATTACTGGTGAAAAGATTTACTCGCCATATGGCGGATGGCAAATTATGTATATATATATATACTGTATATATATAAACTTTAAAGGAAGTGAATGGAAGTAAATGCACGGTGGAGAAGGAGGGACAAGAAGAAATTATTGAATAAAAGTGTTATTTTAGTTTTTTCTTGTATTCTCATAGCTTTGCAACATTACGGTCAAACCACTGATGTCACATGGACTATTTTAACAATTTCTGAGTTTTAAATGTGGTAGTTGCATCGCTGTCTATGCAGTGTCAGAAAGCTCATCCAAAATATTTTTATTTGTGTTCTGAAGATGAATGTCTTACGGGTTTGAAATGACTTGAGTGATTAATGACAGAAGTTTTGGGTGAAGATTTTTGTAATAAAATATCCAAAAACCACTTGCACAGGGATATATTTCATGCAGTTGTGTATCTGTAGGATTTAAAAAAATGTCCAGATTTAAACAATGAACCGTCCCTGTTCATTGTCGCCTATCAATAACACAATATCAATTCTATCCTCGGTTTCCGCCTATGAAAACTACAGCAACACATGTGGACAAATGAGGAAGTGGTAGTTATTTACTGTGCATTTTGATATCATTGATCATGATTAAACTCTCCACAATCCCAAAAAAGTTGATGTATACAAACCGAGGCAAGAAGATATAGGAGCAGTCATCGAAATAAAGCGAGAAGAAATATCGACATTTTGTGCGTCATCAAACTTTGCCTCTGTTATTGTTTTGAAAATGCGATCTCTAGTGGCATAAGCTTACATACAGTATTGTATACTTATAGACTTCATGCCCACTTATAAATGCCACCATTCGAATTAAGTCTCTACATAGTTGATTAGAAACTTTATTGCCACTGTTATACTTCATTCGATTCACATGCTTGTTACAGAGTGAGCATTATGACACCTCATACAAAATCATTAGCATAATGGTGTCCTGAAGATGATAAAATCGTGCATTTGATCAAAGGCATTTTCCTAATCCGCGGCTTTCAATTTATTTGGATGTTGTTTAATGCAAACCAATTATAGACCAATCGTAGCACAGGATCAGATAACTACAGCGTCGTCTCCACAGTATAAGAGTGATTGTAGCTCCTCTCCGTTGGTATTAAACCACGGGCGGAATGCTGATAAGCTCTTTTAGACAATTAGCACCCTGTGTGTTTATACGAGATGCGACTCCGACCGTTCGATGCGGTGGAGTCCTGGGGGGACAGGTGCCAGATATATTCACCATCCACTCTGCTAAATCTCAAACTTGGTGATAAAAATGCCACATGATGTTATATTACAGAGTAACCAGCTCTTCGATTAAACTAAAGGCTCTTTTTAATTGCATGCATCACAAGAAATCAATTAGATAATGATTCACGCAGGTTCGTAATCAATAAGACCATAAGCTTCTTCGGCTCTCATTCGACACACACTATGTTACTAATGCCACCTACAGTAAGCAGACCTACATGCTTTGTCCCTTCGTCCCTCAGAAAGAGTGTTATGTAAGTTTGAGTGAAGATTTGAAAGGTGCGTATCCACTGTGCATAGAGCACATGCAGTTACCCTCCCAGCTCTTGTCACTCCTTTCAGTCATTGACTAGCCCATCCAAAATGTCACCCGCCAGGGGGTTGACCGCCTTCCCAAAGAACAGCCTCATTTGCTCGGACACGGCCTGTCTCTTTCTGTAAACTCACACTGCGGGTGGAACAGAGCACACTTTGAAAACGCAGGAAGAAAAACCCAGCGGATTTGCCATGCTAGTTTTCCCCATCCTTCGAGATAGAACTGTCTGTTTTGGACAGAGACCTGCTGGTTACGAGAGAGAGAAACAAAGTTTACATCTGCTGCATGATGCCAGCTGTGAAAAGTGTTGACCTTTTTGCATGTCAAGGGAGTCGTTTTGCAGATTAATTTGATAGATCCAGTTTTCACTAGGGTTAAGGGTTGGCTTTCATCAGGGTTTATAGACTGCTGTCATTTCTTTCTAAATGCTGGAGTACGCTACTTAAATCATTAGTTCATTCCAGAATTAAACTGAATTTACTCACCCACATCTCATCCAAGATCATTTCATGTCTTTCTTCTGTCAAAAAGAAATTAAAGGAATAGTTCACCCAAAAATGAAAATTACAGCATATTTTACTCGCCCATGTATTACTTTCTTCTTTCAGTCAAACACAGTCTGAGTTGTTTTTTTTTTATTTATTCTGGCTCTTTAAAGCTTCAAAATAATGGCTACTATCCACAAGCATTACCAAGCTTGGAAGAGCCAGGATAAAAAAAAAAAACGAACAGTGTTCGTCTGAAAGTAGAAAGACATATACACCTGAGTAAAATATGCTGTAATTTTCTTTTTTGGGTAAACTATTCCTTTTTTGAGGAAAATATTTTTAGGATTTTTCCAGTGGATGGGAGCTAATGGGTTAATGGTCCAATTGCAGTATAAATGCAGCTTCAAAGTACTACAGTTTATATATAGCTGAGGAATAATGGTCTTATGTAGTAAAACAATATTTTTTATTTTTATTAAATTTGTATACATTTTAATGGGTTACACCCCATGTAAAAGCGTTGTTCGTCTTCAGAACATAATCAAACATAGTTTAAATTAACTGGATTGGAGTTAACATTGGATAGGTCATGTTTATTTCCTAGTGCAAGAATAAGGTTTAATAAGATTTAAACATCCAAGATCCAGCTTTTACGGGTACTATGCTAGCTGTTGTCTCTGTTTTCTTTGTTTTGAAATAGAGCCTAATGAATTGCAACTTAATTATTCTGTAATTAACAGTGCAATCCCTTTTAATTAGGAGCTTTCATATGCCATTGGCAATGATGTCTAAGTCTTTTTGGAGAATTGGCATTCCAGGTTAAGTGGGCAGATGTAGTGAAAGCTATATTTTCATACTCCGCATATGAAAGACATGAACTTCTACAGTATAAAGGATAGCTTAATACTGTCAGCACTATGGTAGTTCTTAACCGAGGGTATCCAGTTCTACTCCTGGAGGACCACTATTCTGAGTTTAGCTCCATTCCTAATTAATCCAACTAAGGTTTTGCGGATTACTGGAAACTTCCAGGCAAGTGTGTTGGGGCAGATTGAAGCTAAACTCTGCAGGACATTGGCTCTCCAGATCAGGATTGGGTACCCATCTCTCTCCCAGTATTCCTCATCCCCTGTTATGCTTCAAACAGAACAGACAGTCCTCGGGGTATCAGAAAATTCAACAAAACTCTGTTGTCACATGTCCTTATTATAGCCACAGCTGAATTGCTACTCAGCACTCCTGAAAGAGAAAGTTACAAGGCAATTCTGAAAATGTGCTGTGTTGTCATATTCTATCTTGTGCTATTTAGCTCAGTTTTTGTTGTTGCGGTGGTGAATGTTGCAGCAGTTTTATAGTGGACGATTTAAATAGGTACATTTGCACTAAATATAATTATAAAATTATATTGGAATGAATTGAAAACTCAATGAAATGGAATTTGTGTAAATATTATATTATGATAAATATCAAGTTGGTAAGAAATTTGTAGGTGGTCTTCTGCATCAGATGATTACAGATACTTTTAACGTAATTTTTCAGGACTGACTGCACACAATTTCCTGTTTAATTTAAACCAGTTCAAATAAAAAGGATGTGGCTTGTTTATTTATTAATGCTGTTTATCTCTCTCCGTAAAAATCCTGCACATACTGTTTCCTTGTGTAATTTATATCACTGGCGTTTAATTGGCTTTGTTATCAGTTTGTAATTAGTGGACACTATTTCATTAAAATATTGTGACAAATAGAGGGATATAATTACCCACAGAAAATGAGATTAGTTTTGTATTACTGAACACACCCTTGTCGCTGGTTTACACAAGACCAGAGAAGAAAGTGCAGGCATGAATGTGATGAGCTCATTTTGCCAGACAATTCACTTAAAGGCATTGATTTATGCATGCTGTACAAACAACTGTAGCTCCTTAAAGAAAATAGGGAGTCCAGGAGCAATAAAGAAAGAGAGGCATAGAGCAACACTCTCTCCTGGGAGCTTTTTAAGCAGCTGTACTCACAACTGTTCTGCCCACCTGTCAGAGAGGAGATTTAATGATCTAGTCCACTGTATTTGTTTAGTGCAGGTGGTGACGGATCAGGTTATTCCCCAAATCAATCAAGAGCCGATCGTCAGGGCCTATTTTACTGAAATAGGTCGGCCTAGAATGAAGTTTACCGCTCGTTCTTTTTTCTGTCACCCCTACTCCTCATCCATATACTATACCATCCATCCCTTTTCTTCTCTCTCTGGCTGCTTCTTTCTTTAAGTCTGTTTTTGACTTCGCTTCGTGCTTCTCACTGTTCCACCTGTCACTCCAGCCATCCATCTTTCAACTATCAGCTCTCTTTCGCTATACTTATTGTCTCTCACTTATGTACGTGTGGTGAGAGGGAGAAAGAGAGGTTTTTTAATGGCAGTTCCTCCTGGTGCTTTACTTTTAACTAAAGTCTGAGACCACAGTGCAAATCCTGTTGGATAGATTTGATTGAAGATTTGTTTTCTGGTTTCTTCCTATTTATTTAGTTGGACTTGTAACCCAAAGGTCGCGGGTTGAGTCCCAGGTCTCAAAAAAGACTGATATGTTCTCAGAATTGCAAGTTTATAACTCACAATCCTGACTTTATATCTCGCAATCCTGACTTTATATCATGCAATCCTGACTTTATATCACGCAATCCTGACTTTA
>JAUMHR010000087.1:1213520-1226612 GCA_032361145.1 Enteromius fasciolatus
ATTTTGGGACACTTCTATTAAGCTTATGTTAGGTTTTAGTAATTGTACCTAATAATTGTGTGTATTTATAATACATAAAACGCTAGGTATTGAAAAATGTGATTCCCATTATAATTTCTTGTTTTCTTAATTTAATTGCACTTCATCGAACTTCATGATATGATAATACCTTCAGACTCATATTTACCCCGCAGTTTATTTCAACTAGGAGATCATCCGATCATGACCAATCAGCTAACAGTATTGCGCACAGATGTTCATGTTATCAAGGGAGGTTGTCCAATGAAAGATACTTTGCTTTTATTGTGTTATATTACGCTCTCAGACGCTTTACTTTGAGACTGTGATTCCTCAGCGGCTTCTAGCATCAAACCCATCTGTTGTCTGCTGCCAAAAGATTTAATTTGAAAGTTTACTTTGTAACTAAGCTAAAATCTGTTTCATTCGAGGTTGTTCCACATGCAGTATCGCAAAATAAAATAAGCAATAAGAACTATTTAAGTGCTTCCTTCCCTTGGCACACACTACTAAAGAAAATAATTAAAATGACGGGACTCCTGGGATATGGGTGAAGCTGTGTGCCTGAAGGCATCTCGATCTTAATCTCTTGAGTTTTAGCTGTAAGGAAGTGCCGTTTCACAGCCTTTTACCTCAGGCAGAGATCATCACAGTGCACTGATGCATTATAGGGCCTTAGAGACAGTCAGCAAGATTCTTGCTTTCTCCAGAAAAAAAAAATGCACTCTTATTGGTGTTTAAAGGAGAACGGAGATTGAATGACAGATGGACTGAGTGTCTGTCAAAGGTCAATAAAGTCTGATGGCATCAAGTAAAGAGAATGTGCATGGCCCTAGGAGAGGATGCTGGGACTTGATTCATCTGTCGAAGAGGAAGTAGTCTCTAGAGATGCTGCTTTCCTCTCTCTTTCTTGCACACGCTCAGACCTCAGGCATCTCCACTGCCTAGGAAGATTGCAGCTGCTCACTATGTAATGTAACTTCTGACGAGTTCAAATGATCAGAGAGAAATCCCCAGATATGTCATTCCCCACTAAATCAATGCAATCTGTGTAGTCTTCAATAATGGGAATAACTGTGTTATAAATAAACAGCGTTATTAACTGCGTTTTTTTGTTTTTTTTTAGAAATGAGTAATCAAACAAATTACTGTTTCCCCATTACAAAGCTGTTACCGTTAATGACCATAAATTGTGGTGTTACTATAATTTATTAGATTATTAGTATTTTATTTTTCAGTTAATCTCAATGGATGCGCAATGTAGTTGTATTTGATGTACCATAAACGGTGCCATCACTTTGTCTCACACACACAAAGAAAGATAAAGAACCAGAGTCTTTCATAACATGCAGAGTAGACGCACTGCATGTAAACTGTAGCAATTGAGTCAGAGGCGTGCAGATTCATACGTAGCTTTTATTTAGGGAAGTCGTACAGGCTGGGTCAGGGTCTATGCCATATTGAATTTCCCTCTAATGTTTTAAAATGAGAACAAATACAATTCACTAACTCTACACTGAATGTTAACTAGTGTTAACCAGAAATCTAAATAAAGAAAAAAACAGGAAGAAATTTATATAAGCCGTACAGGGATTTCCACCACAAAGTGAGGATTTAACATGCTTCATTTTGATTTATTGTTTAACTCATTAAACATTAATTTTTTTTTTTTAAGTCAAAAGTCAAAGCTGTGTTGCCTAAACATAGAACATAGGGGTCAAATGAAATATTAAAAAATGAAAATACTTAATACAAATAAAAATTAGGTCTATAAATTTAATGCTAATGTATTATTGCAAACTCTTTGAAAGTTAATTACAAATTATCATCAAATGATACATGTGGTCAAATCTCCTCTGCCTGGAGTGGCTTAGATAAATTACAGTGTATCTGGAGAAGCTAATAAGATAAACACCAAAATAGTTCAAGGCTGACAGCAAAATAAAAGCCATCCATCAAGCGAAGGCTGCTTGGACGACCTGCTGTGGCATCAGAGGACTGCCATGGACTGTCTGTACCTGTCCCATTTGTACACATGCTAAATAACACTACCTTCGTGCTTTAGTTAAGTTACTTGAGGCATGCATGGTTGCACAAGTAATTCTATTTATCGATCGATCGATCTATGCTGTATATACTGTTTTTTTTTTTTTGCAGTTGTAGGCTTTGTGGTTGCAGTTTGACAGGAAAGTAAAAGTGTATTTGTAAAATGTTTGTGGGATGTCATAAAAAAAAAATCTAATAATTTTCCAGCTTGTCAATCGGATCTTCCCCAGTTACTCTTCTTTATGATGATTCATGTTCTTTAAAGCCAAAGGAAGATCTGCTCTTGGTCTTTCATATCCTAGCAATAAAATCTTGGCGGTGTATCCAGTGACCCAGCGGTGCTTTTAAAGCAGCTCATCTGCTGTTCATCTGCTGTTTTTGAAAGTCCTGCTCTCAAAACACCTCTCACCTAATGATCAGAGGAACAGCCCAGTGCATTCGTTTTCTTCTGCTCTCCGGGGTTTGAGTGATGTTACTTTCCAATGATTTTCATAAAAACTTAATATCTGGGCTTTGAGAAATGATCTGCCACTCTGCCATAAATCTTCATTAAAAGCCAGCACAGTTGCCATCCTCGCAGTCATATGTTAGGATGGCCAGACATCTTTGTTTCCTGCAGACAGGTCCAATTTTTTTTTGGCTCGTCCTCAGGTGAAGATGTCCTTTCTCTGAAAATGTCCCCATTTTTACTGTGTCAAAAGGGAAATAATACTACCAGATATTGCTCATGCTTATTATTATTATTATTTATATAAAAAATACAAACAAGTTATAACAGATGTCTGTCATGCTGCTATCACAAAGCCAAGCCAGAACATATTATATATTATAATGTAAATAAAGGCCTCATGGAGGCCTATAACCAAAGTCATAGATTTATTTAATTTTAAATTTCAATTATGTGTTAAGCACAGAAGTAGTAGTATACCTGGTTTTCATTTCGGAAACGTGGTCATATCGTGTGGCTAAGCCTCTCAGATGTATAAAGTTCATAGGTGACTGTTTGCAGAGACTTTCATAAGCTAATCATTAGACGTATGGAAGGTGAACTTACTGAACAGGCTATTTGATCAAACGTTAATTTCACTGGCACACAATGAAATTTCCCTCATTTTCATTATTTCATCCCCATTTGTGATTTGAGGGGATTGAGGGGTCGTTCGGCTAGTGTTTATCCAGTCGTGCGCTCTCTTTGAGCTAACTAGCAGCTTAATTGAGCCGTCTTCAATAAAGGAAAGTTAGACTTTGACAGGCTTTGAGAACTTTTCCTCAGACTCAACCTGACAACTTTCTACCTCCAATGATATCCATTCAAAGTCATGCTTTCCAAGCATTTATTTTTGAACACGGAGCGCCACGGAAACCCATTTTCAAATGTAACTGTATATTTTTCCCTCCCGAATGAAGCTGTCATAATCATAATAAACCCCTCACCGTATTATTTCCCTATTACCTGTATAATCCAATTCCAGAGGGATCCCATTAGAGCCGCAAACAAGCAGCCACGAAATGACTCTAACTGTGCGTATTGGAAACCTCTGCAGCGCTAAGATAAGCCTGTTTGGTTTGCCTTATACCGTTCAAGCTGTTCACAGGGCTTTTCCTCCTCATACCTTCTGAACCTTGGGGTTGAAACTCAGATTGCTCATTTGTATCCCTGGTAATCAATGCGCACTTGTTTACATTTTGACACTGATTAGTGTAAGTGTGCCCTGAATGATCTCAATGATGGCTTTACCTACAGATGCTTTTTACTTGTGCTTGCAGAAGCTGAATGAATCTCCTTTAGGTCTTTGTGCTTATTATAGTGCTTTCTTGTAAAATTGAGGTTAATTACTTGCTGCGTTAGTTAACTTACATTTAGTGCTCCAGTTTTCTCTTTTAAGTTCGACTAAATAAAACTTCTGTAGCATAAATGGCTCTGAAATACTTTAAATCTATTGCTCGTATTTATATAGCCATTACGATTTAAAGGTCGAAGGTTGATGTGTGTAAAATTACGCTTTACTAAACCTTATGGCCATATAATGCAATACAGTGATGATTAAGAAATGTACAAATAGTTATTTCTCCCAAAGAAAATACAATAAATAATAATAATGACTCATATCTCATTTTTATGTGATTTTTCTAAGAATGAATGAAGTGTGGATGATCAGGGTAAGTTACTTTAGTCCAGCAAGTGTTCATCTTACAATATAATTTCTTGAATTATACTAAAAGGCCTTTTGCTAATATATGTGAAGAACGTATCATGTAAAAAAAACATGTATTTTAATTATGCTATTGCATTTTTATTGTGTTTTACTTTGTTAGTTAGCTGTTTTTTTAAGTTATTTTTAACCTAGTCAAAAAAACAGCAACAACTACAGTTTGATTGAGATTATTTTTTATGCACAGTGAAAAAATTTGAGTTTAGATCTGTTTTTGCAAAATGAACACTTTACACATATATATATATATATATATATATATAAATGTGTGTGTGTTTTATATATATATATATATATAAACTATCAAGGAGATGACAGAAAACATGTAGTAGACTGTGTACAACAACTTTCGGCAATCGTAATTTAGGGGTCTTTTATGTTATTATAACCCTTTGTATATGTATAACTAAATTATTGATACAATTTAAATTAATAGTGTTTTTCCTTGCTCTTACAACACCTAATGTGTCTCTTCTACTCATGTCCGGTTAAACAAACACAGTAGTAGATCGATGGTGTTGATTCAAAGGTGAAATACAAGGATGATTATTCACAGTCATGGCATTTCCGCAAAACAATGTTTAAACAAAATATGTTGGCATTTTATTATCAGAATGAGTAAGACAAATAGACCTGTGAAGTGTCAGGTAGCGCACGGGGAGCTGTGTGAGATGAACAATGACCTTTTACAGCAGAACAGAGATAGGAAGAGCAGAAAATAGAGCGTTTCAGGTATTAATGAAGCATCTAATTAACCTAAAATGACCTAGAGAATTGTGCCAGTAACAGGTATATAAATACATTATAAAATAAAATAAAATAAAATCCAAATGAAAGGATTTTTTGATGAATAGAATGTCAAGCAAAAAAAAGTTAGTAGTAGTATGACCAAATCCATATATCTATAATTTTACTATATTAATTTCTGTCTTTTAACCAACCCATTAAACCTCTCAGTAGGCCTTTAAGACACAAATAATATTAGCCACAAGGTGGCGCCCAATGATTATAATGCAGAAGTTCCTCCTATTGTCTTGCTAGCAGCTGTTAGTACTGGTAAAAACAATTGTATAAATAGGTCTTGGTAGGTTATTAGGCGGTATTTTGCGTCTACCCTCTTTAAATAAGCAGATATTCCCCTAACAGTATTCAGAAAGCTTCTAAATCAGATATTAGCTATTCAAACAAATTGTGCATTGACTAGCATTCAGCAGGAATGAATCAACAACGCAACATCACTTATCCATAGCACCTCTTACACTGTATTTATGTATGCATAATGATGGACGTCCTTGTTGCATGTCTAGAAAGCATAACACCTACCGGAGTCAAATTCCTTGTATATGCAAGTATACTTGGCCAATAAAACTGATTCTGATTCTGATTTAAAAAACTCTGACACACTGTATTATCTCAGTGTGATAGTGTGTCCGGTTTAATATGAACAGCTGCTTTGCATGTCCAGTCAGATATTTTTAGGAGTGACAAGCACAGAAAAAAACTAGCACACAAGATCTCAAAAGACCAACAGCTCAGTCTGTCACTCCACACAAAAGACTGTAATAACACACTGTTGATGACCAGGTAGGACCAAACATGTTCGTTCAATCCTGAAATTTTAGTCCTGATGTCTTTATTTTCTAAAAGTTTTTTTCATTTATCACAAAAGATTGATCACGTGGCTCTTAAAATGAAGCCTGCGTGGATAGCTGTGCTTTGTGTGCTGATAGCTGCCAGACTGAGTGTCTCTCAGGAGGAGGACACAGAGTTGGCTGAGCAGGACAGCAGGGAACCTTGTGCCCGCTGGATGAGGGGTGTTTCTGGCACTCCAGGATTCGATGGCATCCCCGGGCGGGACGGGCGTGATGGGCGTGAGGGAGAAAAGGGAGATCATGGAGATCCAGGTGATTTATTTACAGACTGTTAATACTATTAAAGGCATGGTTCATCCAAAAATGAAAATGATGTCAGTAATTACTTACCTTCATGTTGCTCCTTTTTTCATCTTCAAAACACAAAATACTGTAAGATATTTTTAATGAAATCCGAGTGCTTTCTACCCTGCATTAGCAATGAAACCGACATGTTCAAGGACCAGAAGGTAGTAGGGACATCTTTAAAATAGTCCATAAGTCATTTAACCATAATGTTGTGAAGCTTAATAAGACATTATTTTTGTTTTCTTTTTCACATGCTTGCTTCGTAAAGTTACAGTTGAACTACTGGTGTCACATGGGCTATTTTAACAACATCCTTACTACCTCTCTGGGCCTTGAACGTGTCAGTTGCATTGATAATGCAGGGTAAGAAAGCTGTTGGATTTCAACTAACATATCTTAATAAGTCTTATGGTTTTGGAACAACATTAGGGTGAGTAGTTAATGACAGAAAAAAATATTTTGGCTAAAGTATACCTGTAAGTGCCCACAAAAAGTATTTGCACACATAAACTTTACTTTTATGTTATATCTAAATTAAATTGAGTTGTATGATACATTTTTTAAAAATCAGGTAAAAACGAAAGTGGCTTTCAAATACAGAAGTGTAAATACTCTCAAAGGGTAGTTTCAAAACTGACTTTAAATCCATAAAACATTTCTATTTCGGGTCTGTGCAGCCCTATGATCTTAAAAAATACATCAATTTGACCTGCAAATGTTGTAATTATAGACATACGTTCCACAACATATTGGAGTGTCAGCGCATTTATTAAGACATTTATTAGTTTCAAAAATGTAATTATTTTTTTCAAGGCCCTAAAGGACCAAATGGAGATCCAGGTGAACCAGGGGACGAGGGACCTGCTGGAAAAAGAGGATTTCCTGGAAATCCCGGTCTGAAAGGTCAAAGCGGAGATGGCTTCTTTCCCCACCGCTCTGCTTTTAGCATGGGACTCATAGATAAAACCAGCCCGGCCAGTGGAGCTCCCATCCGCTTCACTAAAACTTTCTACAATGATCAGCACCACTACGACGACATCTCCGGAAAGTTTCGCTGTGCTATCCCTGGGATCTACTACTTTACATATCATCTTACCATCAGTGAGAAGGAGACCAAGGTAGCTATGTTTAAAAACGGGCGTGCTGTGGCCTTTACTCTTGACCAGTTCCACAATGGAAATCTGGATCAGGCCTCCGGAGGGGTGATTTTAAATCTGTCTGCTGGGGATGAGGTTTGGCTACAGTTGTATGATGACATATTTGATGCAGGGATTTATGCAGATACCAACAATGACTCCACCTTCTCTGGCTTCCTTTTGACTCCTAAAACCTTAAGCAACTGACTGAACAATCAGTCAGTTTAATGCTGCGTGTGTCTGTTTGATACTGTCATAAGCCCTGTCATTTTTAGATTTATAGGCCAGATATGTTCACAGGGAGTCTGGCTGCCCACCCGCTAAATATGTCACATCTAGCCAACTGGCTTCCTCTTAGTACAGCAGTTGGTGTGCAGTTTAGCAAACTTCACCCTCACTGATGTTGTAATCAATGTTCAAGGTCATAGCTCAGCCACCATACGTGCTGAGCTATGACCTTATAATTTTATTTTATTGATATTTGCGATTTGCAATCTTGCAGCAGCTCTTTCGTCATATGCCATAGTCTTTAATGAACCAAAATAGCATTACAGTTGTTGAGTATTTATATTTATTCATGTTTATTACAAATATTCTTAGGCTAATGAAGGGATCTGTGTCACAGCTTGGACTGTGCTCTAGATTTTGAAAAAAACAGCAGTTTTACAATTTCTCTAAACTCCCAAGAGACAAATGAATCCACCAAATGTTCACATCCACCAAATTATACCACATAAATATGGATCCTTATGCTTATTTGGTTCAGATTATTGTATTATCATCACTTACTGTTTGTGCATTAGTTCAAAAGTCAGATAATTAATCAGTTTTTAGTATTGCATTGCTCTTTGAATAACAGTACAGTAGGATGGCACAATTTACTTGTCTGTGATAGTCCAATAAAATGTGAGCAACAACAGTTTCTACCAGCAGTTTTTTTTTTAATAATATTATTTGATTGTAATTAATAGAAATACAGTGTTAAATTAGCTAGTTTGTCAGTAGTAATAGTGCATTTGCCAAAAAAAAAAAAGAACCCAAGATCTTTAAAGCTTTTATTTGAAACATTTAAAGAAAAACATCTTACAAATATGCAAACAAATCACAAAGCATCAATTTGGCAATTTAAAAAAAAGAGTACAAATAAGCAAGGGTCCCAGAAATTCATTAAATATTAACTTGAAGGGAAATTAGTGGGCGAATGTACAAAGAAAAAGCCAGAATGGGAGAGATTATTCAAGTACACTATTCACCTTTTACATACTTTGCTATGTTCAATTTTCCCTCCACAAAGATGCCAAGAGCTATTTCAATTGCTCCTCTAGTAGAGATGCTGCAACACACAATCTGATTACATGGGTTTAAAGAATCAGCAAGAAATACATTTTTCAATCAATTTTTTTTCCCTATACAAGTGCTGTCAAACTCCAGAGCTAGGAAATTTCAGCAGCTCTCGAAATATTGAGCGAACCAAGTGAAATCCTGTGAAAATGCGTGTGCACCTTTTCTAAAAGTGTGCATTGCATTATTTATCTACAATACCAGTCCTGATCTACTATTCTTGACATAAATTGTCACAGGTGTTTATTTCTTTCTGTAGTCTCCGTTGTAGGCACGGTGGTCATCCTGACCAGGAAACCGTCCGCCGTATCCTCTCAGGACATCCTGAAAGCTAGTTGCTCCATGTTCCTGAGGGCCATATCCGGCATATGGATCCTCTTGTCCGCTCATGTAGGGCTCATATTGCTGCTGGTCGTAGCCTGGGGCCTCAGGGTAGGACTCTTCTCTATGCTGAGGGACCTCTTCGCGGTGGGGTTCCTCCTGGGCTGGTTCCTCTTGAGGTGATGGACTGGCGGGTTCGGCCACCTCAGGTTGGTAGCGGCGCAAGCGGCAGTTTCTGTCGTACTCCGGGTCGCAGTCAGGATCCGGTTCGACCACTCCGTTTCTGGATCCATCTGCATTCAGGTGGGGCTCGTAGGCTTCGCTTGGGTGGGACGGCTGTCTGTGCACAGCAGGACGGTGCTCGTTTTGGGAGCCCAGTGGGAAGCACTCTTCATCATACCCGATGAAACAGTCATATCCCTCCTTGGTCTTCCCTCGGGGTCCCAAAGGATGTTGAGGTTCCTCTGGTTGGTGCCTTGGGGGTTGGAGATGTGTAGGCAGGTGTCTTCTCAGGTCGGCCCCAGCAGATGCATCTCTGTACATGGCATAAGGGTCACGACGAGGGCTCGGAGGTGCCCGCATGGCACCGGCTTCAGAGGCAGGCTCGTCTTTCAGATCTTCAGGAGCCAAGCTGCCAAACCTTGTGGCTGTCAGAGGGTTGCAGTTATCGTCGTAGAGAGGGTTGCAGGGTCTCTCCATGACAGGAGATGGGGCTTCATAGTTTTGCGAGGTTGCCAGAGCAGCAGCATAAGCACAGTATGGGTCAACTCGAGGGTCGCAATGGGGATAGCGCAGGTACAGACCGGAGGGTGCCTTCTGGACCAGATGGGGGACGCAGTGAGGATCGGTCTTAGGGTCACAGCCGAGATGGGCGTAGGATGGGGCTAGGGCAGCAGCGGGCTTGTATCCATAAGCAGCACGAAGGTGGTACTGAAGACACTCAACATCCTCTGCATCACAGATGCGCAACAGCTCGGATCTCTGCTCGGCTGACAGGAAGGATTGCACCAATGGAGAGTAGTAGTATTGACCAGAACGTGGATCCTTCACCACAGGCGTGTGGATGTAGGCTGGGGCTTTGACTGGGGCAGGTGCAGGGGCTTTGATGGTGGCTGGGGCCGGAGCCATGTATGGGTAATAAGAGTATCCCTTCGAGTACAAGCAGTATGGGTCTCTGTAAGGGTCACAAGACTTAACTGGGGCAGGCACTGGTGCTTCAGCTTTGGGTTTGGGTCTGTTGGTGTATGAGGCCACACAGTTTGGGTCATCAGACTCTGCACAAGATTTGTAGATGTCGCTTAGGTGCTGCAGGTACACCTTGTAGGAACGACGTGCCTCAGCACGATTCTTGTTCTGCAAGTATGCAAGATAGACGCGATCCAGCTCTGCAACCTGTGACAATGAATTATTTTGAATTAGTATGTGAATTGTACAACCAACACAAAACACATAAATAACCTCAGTCACCCTGAAGATGGTAATTGTTTCCATGGAATTTCTGAGCCAATGTGGTACTTATATATTGTGCATCTTTAATGGGATAGTTCACCCAAAAATTAAAATTCTGTCATTAATTACTCACCCTTATCTCGTTCCAAACCTGTAAGACATTTGTTCATCTTTGGAACACAAATTAAGACATTTGTGATGATTAGTTTCTGACACTACAAAGACAACCATGTTCAAGGCTGAGAAACATAGTCATCAAAGACAATGTACTTACTACTTTTCTGGTAGTTGTGTTGCTGTCTTTGAAGGGTCAGAACGATCAGATTTCATCAAAAATATCTTAATTTGTGTCACAAATATGAACAAAGGTCTTATGGGTTTGGAATGACACTAGGGTGAGTACTTAATGACAGAAATGTTCATTTCTGGGTGAACTAACCCTTTGAGATTGACCTTTGAAACAACTATGAATTCTCATAAGACCTGCAGGTGTGTTATGTTGTCTTGTTTAGTTTATAATATGCTGTACTCACTCCCTCTTGGTTCCCATTGTCAGTGAAGTATTTGTACCAGCTCCAGAAGTCAGAGTGCTGCTTGTACCAACTGATGTTCCTCCTGTTACGGATTAGTTTCTTTGGAACTGCTTCGATGCCTGCCTTTTCATCACTTCCATCTGGCGCAAACATTATGAGTTAAGTCACTGTGCATATCTAATATTCGGGTTATATGGTAGATATACTGGGACTCTATAAAGAAGCTGACAGAACAGTACAATAAGGCATACTTACCATCTCCTTTTAAACGCTGGGTCACAGGGCCAGCCAACAGAAACTCTGTTTGAGAAGAAGAGTAGAGAGGTGGAAAAATTAGGGGGTCCAAGTCTTAACCAGATGTTGCATTTTTCAAAGACAGAGTAGAAAATGCTTATAGACAGTAAAGGCCCGATGAGCTGGGGGCAGCAGGATGCAGTTTTACAAGTTTTGGGGGGAAGGGAAGGTGGTAATATACAGGGTATTGTAGGAAATTAATCTTCAAACAGCACACATCAGCACTTTGATGCCTGGCAGCAGGGGGCTGCAATAACTGAGCTCGTCTACAAGCAAAAGCTATAAAATCTACAAAGGAAAGGAACTTCTGTAACTACAGGTGAACCTAATTATCCTAGCGTCAAAAAAAAAGGTTAAACTGACACTCTTATCTCTCTCTGGAGGTATAGAATGGTGACGAGTAGGTCATGGATGTCTTTACTGTGAGGACACCGAACGGGAGATCTCTGTGTTGTGTATGAGGGAGGTAAAGGAAATGTTGCTCTTTCAGAGTATCAGCAAGTTTATCTTTTATGAGCTTGTAAACTGCTGCCACATCTGGAAACCTGCTGCATTCGAGTTTTGCTGACAACCATTAATCATTTTACCAGTTGCAGAGTAAAAAAACGAAGACCTGGCACTTGATACCCCCAGCTTGATATACAGGGCTTTTGGGGAAATTTCACTCAGAAGATACAAAGCCAAGCAGCGTCCAGGTGATCTGGCGTTTTAAAACAGAACTACTGAAAATAAAGATTTTCTAAAATATATACATATAATAAGTCTCACCTGGTAATAGTAATGTTGCTAGCAGCAACACATGGAAGGTGGAAGATCCTCTGAAACGAGCCATTCTTATCCTCCCTGACTCCTTTGAATAAACAAATATATTAATAGTATTTAAATGCATCATGCATCATTTTCAAATTCATACTTTAACATGAAGCTCTCAAGATAATAATAATAGTAGCAAGTATGATTTAATAGGAGAGAATGTCCTATTGCTCCTTTAAATTTGATTATCTAAATTTAAACTAATATTTAAGAATTAATAAAAGAAGAAAGAACTGCAAAGATTAGAAGAAACCTCACTCTGTATGTTTAATTACCTTCAAATTATTGGTTTTTACATTCTACAAATGCCTGTATACAAAGAAACATGTCATTTACACGTTCAACATGTAATTTTACGCTCTTTACACTCTTACACTTATCTTGTCGATGTCAGTAATTTGCTTGTGCAGCTTTTTTAAACAAGTAGTTTGAATATTTTCTTATAATATAGGACAATTAAACTGTTTAACTGTGCAAAAAAAAAAAAAAAGTTCAAATGCTTAACATTTGGGGCACATCTACAAATTTGGTAACTATAAGAGTTTTTGAAATGTAGAAATGTGCGTTTGCTTGATGATAAACAAATGAAAACATGTTCAAAAGTGTTTGAGCTGTGTCTTACCTGTGTTAGGATGTGATGATGTGAACCCGCTGAGGAGAGGCCTCGAAGTTCAGCTCTACAGCTGACTGACTGGAAGACGAAGGTGAGCCAAACCCCTCGAGTACTACAGTCTCAACACACCCCTGTACACCTCCGACTGGGCCACCGTTGAGAACCTGGCCACAATTTAAACCCAACCTTGATAATTAAAAACAAAAAGGTGCATCCCATAGGACCAAATACATGCTGCTTCCAGCCCTATGATTGGCCTTCTGTGGCCCAGCAAGTCAACCAATCGGATGTTGCATTTATAGACACAGAAACAGGAGGAGAGAAAAGAACATCAACTGTTTTGTGTTTAGAAGGTAAAGAAAAAATGCTGAAGCA
>JAUMHR010000087.1:1229593-1245827 GCA_032361145.1 Enteromius fasciolatus
TATATATACACACACACCGACAGTCAAAAGTTTGGAATTAGTCATATTTTTTGTCTCTTATCCTCACTAAAGATTAATTTAATTTAATTTATTTAAAAAAAAATTATTTATTTGATCAAAACCTTTTTTTTTTTCTTTTTTTTTCAGAAATCAATACATTTATTAAGCAAGAACGCATTTAGTTGGTCAAAAGTGACAGTAAAGACATTTACAATGCACAAAATATTTTATTTAATATTTGGCTCTAAATTCAAAGAATCTTAAAAGGCATATGACAGTTTCCACAAAAATATGAATTAGACTTCAACTTTTGAATAATTCTACAGTTTTCTACATTGATAGGATCATGTGACACTGAAGACTGGAGTAAAAATGCTGAAAACTCAGCTTTGGTATCACAGAAATAAATTACAATGTTGAATACTAATATATATATATATATATAATAAACATAAATTAACATTATAGACTTTTCTATCTTAATTATTACAGTACATTATTCCATAATTTCAACATAGAATTTAAAAATGTATATTTCCAGGCCTAAAACGGTAAATAGCCTGAATCTTGAAAAGAAAAATAAATGAAATTTGAATGTTTTGCTCTTTAAAGTATTGCATATACTACTTTTTTTACATTTCTCAATTTGTAATTACGACTTTTTAAAATTAAAAAAACCTAGTAATGACAATAATTTGGAAAGGTCAAGGAAAGTAGATGAACAGCATCAAAAAATGAGTCTCACCGTTGAAAAAGTCTGAATGTACTGCCTTCTCATTGGCGGCCAGATCCATCAGCAGTCCAGTGCTGCCCCCTGCCTGTAATCACACAGCATTACTACAGCACCATTATCACAGCTCAACAGCCCTGTCAAGACTTGTACGCTTTCACCTCGGAAAGACGCATATTGCTGTAGAACAAATGAGACGCCATATATATTTACTAAACATTTATTGAATAAATACCAATGAGATATAATATATGCATTTGAGGAAAATGCGCTTTTGTATTGTGTAACGTTAGAAGGAAGATAAATAGCTAACGTTACAGTGGAGTAAAGTTACGATACGCTGCGGTTTATACAGATTTACTTGAAGCTATACATATATGACATTTTTAACTGCATGTATACTTAAACATGCACATTTTCAAATGGCTAAACACAGATATTAGTACATAAACATGTGTAAACACCGACCTCATCCAGGTCCACATACGGACCAGCTCCCTCGGGAAACATTTCGTCAACTGCTGGCTTCATAACTTCAGTGAGGATACGTAAAAGTCAGCGGGTAGCAAATGTTAAAATTATGTATTTTTCAGCTCACTCACATTCACCACAACAAACACTTCAGCGCTTCCCTCTGTATCCGGCGCAGGTTCAATTCGCGATATCCGATTCGTAAATGAATCATTCTTTTGAGTCGAACCCGATTCAAAGGATGTGCTTTTCTGAATTTATTTGGGCCGAATAGCAAAAATATGAATAAAATGTACTCCAAACACGTGTTCATCTGAGTGCAAAAATGTATTTCTGAAGGACTTGATAAATAAATTAAACAATACATATGTATTTTATATTTATTTCATGTTTATGCAAACATAATAATAAAAATGAATTAAATAATGGTGTATTTGGATGTTTTAAAGCATGAAATATACCACGCCAATATGCCATGATGTCTTAAGCCGCTATGAACCGATTCGATACAATGAACTGTTCGAAGGAATCTCTTCTAGGAATCGTATTAGGCTTCACATTCACTAGTGGTGCTACGTCAAAATGTATCCGGGTGGAAACCGGGTCCCATTGGCTCGGTTGGAAAACTGGTCCTTCAGTATAATGCAGTGATAGCATTAAAAACATTTCTGTGCATCAGTATGACGTTTTATTGGTTTATTTCTTGTATTTTTTATATTTGCAACTGCAATAATTGTATAATACATCACAATCATGCAATGAAGCTATTAATCACACTACAATAAAACATTAACTGTAATTCCTGTATGCTTTTTTATTAGTAGTAATACTCAACACTCAGCTATGAATATGTGTTTTGTTATATATAGTAAATTATCATTAGTTACATTCTAATAGCACCAATGATAAACTAATAACATCCACTTAGTGTTCATATTGCTCTGCCACTTCATAACCCAGCGTGTCTCCTAGATGCTGATGGGCGAAGAACGTCCTGGCCATTTCATTAATCTGGTCGTACGCCCCAATGTTGCGGAAGTATTCCACATAGTTCCAGAAATCTGAGGTGGAGTAAGACCAGTAGGGCACAGCCGGGGGCTGTTCATAGGGCACTACATTTGAGAGAGAAAAATAAAGCTTGTGTATTCCTGCTGAGTTTATGCATTCCAGAATTTCTGATGTGTAATTGCAGAAATTATGTCTAAATGTGGCTCTTTGTGTCCTCAGGCAAACATAACAATACATAGTTAACATATAGTGAATACAATTATAAAACCAGCAGCAATTATTTGTTCAAATAAAAGCTTCATTTTGCATTTAGGATTTTGAAATACTAGGCTACTATTAATATGTACTGGCTAAAGGTGTGTAAACAAAATAGTAAATCGTCTGTTTACCCCCTTCAGGAATGAATCTGGCACCTGTGAAAGGAGAAAGTAGAGGAAGAGTGAATAAGATCCCTCACAATGAGCTGATTCATGCACGAGAACCGAGGATCTCCCAAGGGATTCAAGAAATGTGTGAGTTTCCTCTACAAACATTATTCCTGACTGTGCACACGTTTCCTGATGAACACAGCTTAAGTCTTAAATGTTTACGATATGAACATGTGTTTTCTTTTCATAAAGTGTTTCGGTTTGTTTAACCTCTGTTGTCCAAAAATACAGCATTTTTTTATACGCTTGAAAATACATTTAAAATACATATCCGAAGATAATTATAGTAATACGAGTAACTGCTTACCAATGAGATTATTAGCAAGAAAGCATAGCAAGAAAACCCCCAGAACAACACTCCACTTCATCATTTTTTCTGGAAATAAAAACAAAATGTTTCATTTTAAGTTAAGGTAAATATAAGCAAGCTTGAAAAAGCAGGTAAACCGTTTGCTATATTGCATGCATCTCACATGGTTTTCTCTTCATAATTAGGTCACATAACAAGTTATGTATATTGCTAATTGTTCTGGAAATGAACGTTACCTGGTTTGCAGCAGTGATTATATAAGTGATCCGTTCGTTTCTGAGAGCTAATGTCGCGTGTCACAGGTTCTGCACAGACTCAAACCCAGTTTCAGGAGTTTTTTGTCCCCTCCCAAACTAGATCTACATCATTTAAACCCACCTTAGGGCTGCATATGATATTTCAAATCTAGTTGGTTTATGCATCATTCCATACAACCATGAAAAAAATACCATTACTTACATTCCAAGAACATAATTCCATTTTAATACATTAATATTCCAATAAAAATCACATTTGCATTGACATAAAGCATTCGAAAAAGCATAGAAATGCAGATAGGTATATTTATAAATAAACTCCTGTTTAATAAGATAATGTCTCCATAAGAAAAATCGTAGGGTAAAGCATTTCATTTATTATTTTTGTTTACATACATATACACATTAGGCTATATTATGTGCTGGGTTCAGACAGTTTTCTGCAACAGTAATTTTACTTTTTTTAATAGTGATAGTGATATAAAATATATATTTTAGTCCATTTTTAAGGAGGACTGTCGCATCCTTGCTGGTCTGTGGGAGTCATTTTGGTCACATCGATGTTGTCGCCTGAGAATTTTGCTTTGGCGTGGTAGATGGCCTCTGCAGGTAGAATGCGTGAGCGGGACAGGATCCAGGCATAGTCCACATGGAAGAGCCGGAGCACATCGGTGCATGAATAAACAAGCGATATGCTGTTGTAGTCAGTAGACAGGACCCAGTATGGGGCGTAGGGAGTGACTGCATGTATAATAAAGCAGCAGACAGTCAATTAAGAAAAGAACTCTACAGAAAAAGATCCGAATGTGTTGTATTAATACAGGCTGAGCGCATTCATGAACTCACAGTATGAGAAACTGACTCCAAGCTTGGCAGGCTCCATCTGGTCCTGAATGATTGCTGTGCCCTCTGCTTTTCTAACTTTTCCTTTGCTGTTTTATGTAATCACACAATTTGGTTATGGATAAACGATGGTGACACAACACAAGCCCTATTTGAATCAAATGATGTGATTACTCACTAGGTCTGAATGTTGAGAACTTGGACAGTGTTGTCAGGTCTTAGAGCGTAGTTTGCCTCAATGCACTTGCCTTTCTCAAAGGATGCTGGGAGCTTTTCGATCTCATACCACTTTCCGAGGTACTTGGAGTGAAAGGCAAAGCTCTTATAAGTGCACTGTCCACTATTAAAGACAGACCTAACCCAAAAATGTAAATCCTGTCATTATTTTTTCACCCTCATGCCATTTCGAATTTAACTAAATGACAGAATTTGGATTTACAGTAGAAGATTTATGAGATGTTTGAATTTAAGTTTATCCAAAACACAACGAAGAATAAACAATAGACAAATGAGTAAGGGGGAGTAAATAATGACAACTTTGGGGGCTGATTTTTATCTTTAAAATTCATTATATGTGCATAGTCCTACCTTGTTTAATTCAAAGTTTGGCTGGACCATTGGTGTTGGGCAGGGGCCCCAACGAAAAGTCTGAGCAGAGACCAAGGGAACCAGAAGAGGTACAAGCAACACAATCACAGTCTTCATCCTGTTGAGCTGCTGTCTCAGCTGTGAGAGAAAGATAAATCATGAGCTCGAGATGCATTAGTCATTTTCATTGTCTAATTAGAACTAGAGACGGTTTACGCACAATGAATCTGGCACTGCATTTCACTGTGTGGAACATAAGCATGAACATATGTTTATAACATAAAGATATGTTTTCATATATTTTTAAAGCATGCACACTTCTTTTAGAAAGAGACTGTTTAAAGAACTTTTTTCATTCAACTGTGCTGTTATCACGTTTCACTTTGTGTGAACGGACCTGACATTCACATGAAGTGTAATGCAGACTGCTTGGTTTTCTTTTGTGTTGAATGTCAGGATTTAGGAGGCTGTCAGACCTGTTGAACCTGCTTGTATATGATCATCACAAATCACTTGTGTACACGTGCATGTTACGAAACTGTGATGTTATGAAAGTGTTTAATATTACTAAAATTATCTTTTTTGATCAATGTAATGGTTTTGTAATGCTAAAACATTTTACATTGACATGATGATATAAGAACTAAATAATAGTCTATATGAACTTATTTACTGCAATACATTTGTTAAATAATTAAACAGCACATAATCCAGTTTGCTGGGGAAAAAAGATCATTTCCATCGTAGTGGAAGTTATCGAAGGTAAAAATTCGATTTTTTTTTTCCAAGGCAATACATGTTTTTAGACCAATATTTTACACCCAACATTACAGTTACACAATGCATAGAATGCACAAAAATATCATTTATACAATTATGATATATAATATAATTTGACAAAACAGATTTAATAAGAATGTAAAGTAAGCCAATACCTGATCCAGATATGCTTGTTGTTAAGTGCAGAGCTGAAGGTGTTGTGTGTGTGCTGGTCCAGTCACTGTGTGCTGACAAGAGAGGAGGAGACGCTCATCATGACAGACTGTGATTGTGTTATAACAAGAAGCAGCTGATTATGTTAATAGATATCACGGGAGCAGTACTGCAATGATAAAGCATGTTTGTGCTGTAGAATGTAGATTGTGTCTCTATTGTCAATAATGTTTTGCAAGATTTGCCTAAATAAGCTTTATTTATTTATTTATTTATAAATGTTAAATATAAATCTTCATCTTAAATCTAGATGTTAAATATGAATGTAAATATTTATTTAAATAAAATGTTTAATATTTAGTTTGGTGTCATGTCGTCATTCAGCCACGCCGTAGAAATGAGCTTGTTCTCTAAATATTCAGCTCAACATTTAGATTTAGGATGAACATTAAAAATGTTATACTTTAAATGGCACATATATACAAATATTTTTAAAGTTATATATTTAGATTTAACATTTAGATTTAAAATGAAGATTTAGATTTAACATTTAGAAATAAAATAATAAAGCTTATTTAGGTCAATCTTGCAAAAAAATTATTAGTTTTTTAGTTAAATCTGACAAAATCTGACCAGTTTTTCTTAATCTTACGAAAGGCGCCCCATATATATCATTAAACAAACAGACCTATTATTTACTGACTCTTCACTGCCCATTTTGGTTAATTGTCACATTAATAGGCCTACCACTCCTGGTTAATTCTGTTTGGACATGTAGTCTCGGCCCAGGATTCACTTAACCATGGGTTAATGTCTTTTGTAACATGTGAAAAATCCAGTAGAAGTTGTTTTGAATTGTTTGTTGACGGTAATCTGTAAAAAAAAAAAAAACAGCAGGAAGAGGCAATTCCAGTAACTTCTTTTCTGAAATCTAATATTGTGATTGATGAGGTCTCTGAATGAATTGTGGATGGATGTCACTGTTAAATCTGTGATTTGGATAAAGTACACATTCCCAAAATAAGATTTACGTTTAGCAATGAAGTAAGCTACATTTACTCCTGTACTTTACACTCATATACATGGTTTTGTGTGTTTGGCTCCACCTAATGGTCACAGCTTTCATTTTGGTTCAAACACCGGAAAGAATTCAGACGGGAGGATATTACGTCACGGACTAAATCCCCTTGAAGACCTCGAAAATGGCCGTCAAAGCAAAGAGATTTTAATCTACTGTCGGAATAACGTGAGGCATGAATTTTTATCCAAAAATCCAATTTAACTTTATATTTATTAATCAAATAATTTAAGTAATTATTGCGCGACTCGGTGTTGTGTTTGTAATATGTAGCGCGAGCCTGTTAATTGCGGCTCGCGCTCTACCGGATCGAGCATTTTCGAAATAAGAGCCCTTTGTTTTGCATGTCAAAATTATAAACACTACTATCCGCATCCCTTCAGAAAACAACCGACTTAGCTATTCTTAGCGCATATTTACGGCTAGAATTATTGGATGCATTATAATATTTTGAGTGGCCTTTAATGCAGCAAGCTCGTTATTGCAGCCAACTTTTGAGGAATGGGCGGGAACTTTTATTTTCCTTAACTGATGTTGTCTAGTCTGCACTGTCGCTAATTTTATATTGAGTTATTGGTGAATTTATATGTGCACTGGTTCTTTATTTTTACATGCATGTCTGTTTCTTTTAAACAGGTTTTTGGGTGTGGTTAAAACCATTATAAATCTACGTGCGGTAAGTGATTTATTTGTTTTATTTTGTTTATTGCTTACAAAATGAGTGCATGTAAAATTAGGGTAATTACAGGTCTAACGTTAGTTCACTCACCATTATGTTGTTCCAAACCTTTATTACTAGAACCACTTTATTATATAGAAAGAGGATGCACTACAAAGCAATAATGACAGAATTACTGAATAATCTGTTTAAGGTGTTCAGTAGTCACTGATGTTATAAGATGTTCTTGATATTGCAGGTTGCTGCTCTTCCACGTCATGCCACATATCACTCACAGTGAGTTTCTTCTGGAGCAGCTGAAGAGGCAACGTGAGAGAAGCTTTCTGTGTGACTGCACAGTAGTAATAGGACAGTCTCAATATAATGCACACCACAATGTTCTGGCAGCCTTTAGCGAGTATTTCTCTACGCAGTCTATTGATGCCGGAAAGGAGAATGCCACCATAACTTTGGACCCAGAGTTGGTGAGCGGGACAGTCTTTGAAAAACTACTAACTTACATTTACACCGGTGACTTGAGTATGGACAGGTGAGTTTATGGGAATATAATTCTATACGTTTATTGTTATCTGCATGTAGTGTTATCTATGTTTATATGCACTGTCCCTATAATGCATAGAAATATTTAGAGACAAAACTTTTTTTAAATGCATAATCTTAGTATTTCAATAATTTTAAGCCTGGAATAGGTAACGTAAATTAAATAAAAAAATATTTTTTTTAAAATGTTAATTGTATATAGTTATTTGTTTTAATTTTAAATTCATTTTTAAACATATGTGAAATATTAATATATATCGATATAATAGATAGATAGATTTAGCTGATTAAATATTTAATTGTAGAGTAAATATAAATGTTAAAATTCACTACTGGAAAATTTCCATAATTTTTAAATCTTTCTTTACTGTATATTGTATGTAAACGTATGCTGGAAATTGATGCAATGGAGAGATCCATTTCAGTAATATGCGTTTATTTAAAATAAATCATAGATTATAAAAATGACATAATTATAAAAGGTTATAATAATAATAATGATGAAAAATTGTATATGAAAGAAATAGAATGAATACAAAAATCCAAACAGTATATTTTGCTAAAATACTAAGAGAGTAATCTAAAAATCAAAGCATAATCTTCAGAATTCAAAAAGACATGCCTTTGGAGCATGTAAGGCGAGTAGAGGAAAAGGAGAAGCTATCTGAAAAGCCTATTGGAATAATATAAATAGTAAAGACTTACATCCTATTGAAACATCCCAAGATGTCTGTGTCTGATTGATAGATGTCAAAGGAATTTACCCATGTTTCTGGGCACATGTTTTTCTCCACTTAAATTACTTGAAGTAAAAGCAATGTCACAGTGACATGACCTGTGAAAGGCAGTAGGTAGAAGTAAGATATAAATAGACATGGGTTGTGGTTTTACATCCTTCTAGCAGATATCTTCAAGTATCACTTTGCAAATACCAGCTCTTGGAAAAGAACACTTAGTACTATGAAAAAAAAAGAAAGTAAAATTTAACCAAACATCCTTGCATATGTTTTTTTATTATTAATAAAAAGAAAAATATTATTATTATTATTTAAATTGGGTATTTTTTGTATGTTTTTTTTTTTTTGCAGAGAATAAGTTTCCATCATAACAAGATGTTGAGATGTCAAGTCTAAAAGAAAATACTACATCAGTAAAATCTGGAGTTTAAATGGATTTTACCATAATAAACGAGAATAAATAAATTATCCTTGAGTTTATAATTACTGTGAGGCAGTAATATGAATATAATGTGGAGTAATAAAGTAATCATAAAGAATAACTCAATAAATATAACAGATGAATATGAAAAATATAACAAACATTTGAAATTGGCATGCACCAGAAATCATGGAGGTCGTTGAAAAATTAGTTTTATAAAGTTTGGGGTATTTTTTTATAGTAGGGAATATTAATGTTTAGTTTTATTTGTAATCTTTTTTTTGCTGTGTTATTGAACCTGCTAAATGTTTCCTTTACCCTAAACTTTACATTTGTTGATTAAAAATGTCACATATTTCTAGTGGATACAGTTCATATAGTTATAACTGTAAAATCTAAATTTCTGTGCTTTGTTGTCCACAGAGAAGAAATTGAAAGTGTTCAGAAAGCTGCGTCTTATCTTGGGATGCCCGAGGTTGTGGCTCGTTGCACACTAACTCAAGACGATATAAAATTTGGTGGCTCGCCCACAAGACAAGCGGAGTACGAAGATCCACGTTCCCCCTTGAGCCCAGATGACTACGAACCTTTAGAGCCAATCGCAGAGGTGGAAGAACGGGAGCTTCAGAGGGAAAAGAAAGGAGACGGGTTACAGGATGATCCCACTTCTATGGATGAAGCCCAGTCATCCAGTGAACAAACACCGCAGAGAAGCGGCAACAAGAGAGGTAGGAAACCCAAAGCTAGGCTCTATGAGGATGATGTTGAGCGTGAGACCATCACTGCTCACAGAGGCAGAGGAAGAGGTCGGGGGAGACCGAGAGGTCGTCCTCGAGTGAGGCCGTTAACTTCTGATTCAACTGAGCAGTCTCCAGCACAGCAAACCATGAGCCCAAACTCAGCAGCGAGAGGAACCGGAAGACCAAGAGGTCGTCCACGGGTTAGACCGCTGTCCACTGACAGAGATGATTCTGAAAACGCTGAAGATGAGTCTGTAGCAACCAAGGATCAAGAAGAAGACGGCTCTTCTCACAAAAAAGGACATCCGTCTGGTGCAGAAGGAGACATTGAAGATGAAGAACTTGGAGACAACCAAGAAACAGAAGTTGTTGAAGAAGATTCTGTGAATGCTGGTGAGGAAGATGATCATCAGGTGAAGACAGATGTGGAAAACCCAGACGGTGTTCCTATAAAACGAGGGAGAGGAAGACCACGGACTAAGCCGTTAACCACTGAGAACCAAACTGCAAACACAGAAGACGGCTACGAACCTGCAAAGACGAAAGAGAACGAAGGGACTGGCCGTAAAAGAGGAAGACCTCGATCCAAACCTCTTTTTTCTGAGGTGCCCGAATCTTCAAATGCGCCAGAGAACAGTGGAGAAGAAGCTACTGGAGAAACAAACCAAGACACTGAGAGACACACTGAAGAAGGCTCGTCTCAAGGCACAGAGGATTCCGAGTCAAATCTTGCCAAGAAGGTCCGCACCAGCAACAGAAAGAGAAGCTTGAGTAGAAAGCTAAAAGAAAGCCAAGCTAGTAACGAGGAAGACGACAACGAAGAGGATGAAGAATTTGAAAATGACAATGAGGACTGGGGCGGAGAAGAGGAAGTGAAGCCCTTGCAGGACAAACACAGGCCTATTTGTAACGTCTGCGGAAACCTCTTCTCAGAGATGAGCAGCCTGCGCAGACACATGCGCATACACAAGGGCCTCAAACCCTATCAGTGCCAGCTCTGCACCCGCTCCTTCAGACAGGGCAACCAGCTGAAGACCCACATGCGCATACACACAGGTATACAGTGCGAAACAGTCGTTTTAAAATTAAAAAGTGTAATCTGTTTTATTATATTGTAAAATCTGATTTATTTCTGTGACGGCTAAACTGAATTTTCAGCATCGTTAATCCATGTGACATGATCCTTCAGAAATCATTCTAATATGCTGCTTGACAACCCTTTTTTTTTTTGTTGCATAAAATTTAAAATAACTAATCTAAAATCTAATAAAAATCTGTTGTTATATTACATGTTTCCTGTCACTTTTCAGGAGAGAAGCCCTTCAGTTGTACATCTTGTGAGGCACGTTTTGCTCAGAAATGTCAGCTGGTCTATCATTGCCGCATGCACCACGGAGAAGAAAAGCCACATAAATGTGATTTTTGTGGAGCAGCTTTCGCCACTTCTAGTAATCTGAAAATTCACATAAGGTATGTGCAAAGTAATTCATGCACAACACTCAAATTTAATCTCATACTATTTGATCAAATTACTCATGTCTGTGGTTGTGCTCCCAGAAGGGCATTGATTCAAATCTGATCTGCTTCCCAAAAACGTCCCTATTTCTCAGTATTACAATTAGGTATAATATTATTATCGGTTTTATTTTGTTGAGTTCACACGTTGTTCTTTTAGTATTAAATTAAGTGTTCTTATTTTTAGTGATACTATAAATGATGAATATTTATAATAAATATTTAGCTTTATTCTAATGATTTACTGTTTTTACATTACTTATTCTTGTTACTATTATTAATATTTACACATGAAAATCATTTTTTGCATTGGTCTATATACTGTATTGGTTGTTATCATTAAAATATCTATATAATAAATTAGGAGAGTAAACATTTCCATGAACTTTCATTAAGGAAGCACAGCGGAGAGAAGCCGTATGAGTGTGGAGAATGTGGGAAGCGCTTCACACAGGCTAGTACTCTGATGTACCACAAGCGTCGACACACGGGGGAGAAACCCTACATCTGTGACACCTGCGGCATGGCATTCGCTGTGTCCAGCTCTCTCATCGCACACACCAGGAAACATACCGGTGGGTTTGTGACGCATTCATTAAAGTTTTCAACATTTTCTGTAGCAATTTGCTAACATACTGCCACTGGGAATTTACGATTTTTGGGGTTTTTGCCATACGTTTTAGGTGTGACCCCATATATATGCTTGGATTGCGGAAAACCTTGCTTAACTGCTGGTGAACTTCGAAAACATATGGACATCCACAATGGTAAGTTAATAGATGAAAGCTTTCCATTTTTCAAAATGGAAACTTTGCAAGAATATGAGCAAATACATATTTATATATGTCCTTTTGCCTGTAGGGTCAAGAAAAGTGAGGTGTAACCTGTGTGGGAACATGTTTTCAGACATATATAGCTTGAAGAAGCACAGCATTTTGAAGCATAACGGTGTGTTATTTTAATGTTGTTGTTTTTTTCTGTTTATTAGTTTGAAATCACTACAAATCAAAATGTTCAAAAAGGCTGCATTTATTTAATAAAAAATGCAGTATAGACAGTAATATCATAAAATACTATTCCAATTTAAAAGAACTGTTTTGTATATTAATGTTTTTAAACTGTAATTTGTTCCTCTGCTGGCAAAGCTGAATTTTCAGCATCATTACTCCAGGCTTTGGTATCACATGGTCCTTCAGAAATCCTTTTAAAATGCTCATTTGCTGCTACAATCCAACTAATGTTGATTACTGTGGAAACCTTGATAGACCATCATTTAAAAGTTTGGAATAAGAAATGCTTTTAATTTAGCAAGGATGCATTAAATTGATCCGAAGTGACATTAAAGAGTTGTTACAAAACATTTCTGTTTCATATAAATGCCGTTCTTTTGAACTTTTGTTCACCGAAGAAGCTTAGAAATGTATCAAAAAATATTAAGCAGCACAAACTTTTTACCAGCTTATATTTACAACTTAGTTGTTCTATCCATCCATCTAAATATCTATTTCAAACCATACTTTTCAGCTCTTCCAGGCCAAGAGCAGCAGACTCCTCTGAAAACCGACTCGACGCAGTGTCCTCTCAACATCCCCATTGACCACCAGGGCCTGATTGCCCGCGTTCGGTCCGCCCTTGTCGATTCCCAAGACCATGAAATTCAGATGGAGCCCATTTTGCCCCCGGAAACCTCACTTATTATCCAGCAGTCAGAGCCTCAGATGATCATTCAGCATGCAGACGGCACAGAGCCCTCCATGATCTTCCAGCACGCAGAATCATCCGAAGCACCAGTTCTTATCCAACACGGAGAATCTGGCGAGCAAGTGAGCTATGTAGTGGAACAGTACGAAATCCCAGGAACCGCTGAGATGGAGCACACACAGATCGTCATCGTTCAGACCATTGATTAAAAAAACAGTTTTACATCCATTTTAAATGTATTTTCTCTATTACGTGAAGACTGAAGTTAGGATCAGTCATGCCAGTTCGGACGCATTTTGTCACAAACACCCCTTGTTTTCTCAGCATTTGAATGATAAACTCTTTGCAGATATCAGTTATACAAAGCTATAGTGTGAATATGTGAGGCTTCTCCTCTGTTGCTTTTTTCTTAATTAATGTCATATTCAGAGCAGAATCTGGATCGTTAAAGGCATAAAGTATTTTCTGAAATGAAGGGAAGGCCCTGTAATATAAAAGCTGTGCTTAAAAATGCATTTCGTTTAGTTTAAAAACACTTTTCTATTTAATTGAAAGGACAGTGCGGCTATATATTACAACTGACTTGGTCGTTCTCATATTTTGAACAATGCGTTTGTCTTTTAGAGGTTTGACATGTAAATACCTACAATGTTATTTGACCCAGTCTGAACAATTTCATATGATGTGAAATCATTTGGATCTAACAAACTGGGAACGTTTTATAATAAATCATCTCACGTCTGAATATTTGCTGTGGTTGATATTTGTGAGTAATGCATTCACAGAATGATTCGGGGATATTCCCCCCAGGACTAAGTAGTAAAAAGTAGTTGTTTTTTTTTATTTGAGTGATTCTTCAACTAGGGGAATGTTCTGTCTCATAGGATTTTTATTTATTTGTTTGTTTGTTTTTTTTCCAAGTTTTTTTTATTAATATTGTCCAGTACATGACAACGTTTTACAAAACAGATTACAGAAATATACAAATACAGTGGTTGACGTTAACAGAAAAGGAGCACTAAGAAAGTTAAAAGAATAATAATAAAATAAAAATAAGTAAACAAATAAAATAAATCATGATTGTGTCACGTAAGACCAAAAATCGTCCTGGTATACACACAGGTACACCTGCTTTTTTCTTATGATGCAATTTATAGAGCAAACGTTCATACGAAGCTGTCTTAGCCATAATGTTAACCCATTCTTTTAACTCTGGTGTCTTGGGAGTTTTCCAGTATTTAAGGATGACCCTAGCCGTCACGGTGATCCCCATCATGATCACTGCAAACTGTCCATCTGTTCTGTCTCCCATTAGACATAGCCTTGGTGATAATGGTACTGTTATTTCAAGCCAATTGCCCAAAATATTTAAAGTTTGGTACCATAAAGGCTGAATAATTGGACAATCCCATATACAGTAAATAAAAGTACTTCTCATTATTCTATTGAGTCTGAGAGGTTTCAGATAAAACCTGTGCATGATTTTGTACTGTGTGAACTGTCCTCTAGCATCCCTTATTTTCCTGTTTGACAAAATTCATTTTAACATATACTTTTAACATTTACGTTTCTTTAGCCACGTTTATATATATATATGTGTGTGTTTACCTCATTAATCGCCCTTAATAGAAACGCAGACGACCTGAAGATGGCGTCATTGCGTAGACGCGTTCTATCACATCCGACGGTTCTATGTTGCTTAGCTCTGTTACCATAGCAACATAAATCCTGAAACATGGAGGACCTTCAGAATCGATATTTATCTGTTAGCGCTGAAGTTCAGCAGCCTCCAAACACGTGTGTTTTGGAAGTCCTGGAAGACAACATTAGTAGGTTGGTTTGGGAAGTATGTAATACATGAGCAGTCGTTTCGACTTTCCTGTGAATTAATGTTGTTTTTTGTTAATTTCAGTGATGGTTCACTCAAACTGACCGGTAATGATCAACTAAAGCATGGAGACAGATTGACAGATGACGATATGCTGGTCTTGTCAAAAACATTCGTGGGAAATTCGGCTATAAAGGGTAAATATTAACTCGTCCTACCCAGAAGACGTTTAGATCATGGAAATTATAAACTAACTTATAGTACATATTTACAAGTTTTTTGTAACCTATACATGAATCAAGTATCCCTACGTATAGTGAACCTAAAGTTAAATGTCATTGCAGGGTTAGACCTTAAATACAACTATATCACAGATAAAGGAGCTGTTTATGTCGCACACCTCATTCAGGTACTGTTTGTCATCTGAGTGTTTGACATTATGTTTATATTTTAAGCTAATACTGACACTTTCTGGCTTGTCAGACTTTAAAGGAATATTGTAATTTTATCAGGAGAGTGAGTCCCTTCAGTCTCTTGATCTGATGTGTAATAACATTGAGGCAGATGGTGCAGAAGTCATAGCAAAAAGTCTCCACGTAAGTGGTAAAATTGTTACAAATCTGTACGTTAACTATAGGTGTTAAATTACTGACACAATTTTATCATGTAATTTCACTGTTGATTTCACAGAAAAACAAAAGTCTGAAGATGATCAGAATGACAGGAAATAAGATTGGAAACAAAGGTGCCATGCAACTGGCTGCCATGTTGCAGATCAACTCTACTTTAGAAGAAATAGACATCTCAGACTGTGATTTGGTGAGTTTCTTGAATATAAACATAAGCACAAAATAAAAAATATTTACATTTAAAGTACTTTTTTTACTAGGCTACACAAAGTGTAATAGCGTTTGCCATCGTCCTTAAGAATAACAGACGAATCCGTGCTATTAATGTCAGCCGACCTCTGCTTTTCAGTCTTCAGGTATGTTTTCAGAAAAGCTGCTTTGAAATACATACTTTTTTTTTACTTGTTTTATGGTTAAACGTAATCTTAATTTAAACGATAGGAGGAAACAACAGTCCATATGGCACAAATGCTGGTGGTAAATAAGACACTAAAGGAGCTGCACTTGGGAAAACATGACATGACTGATACTGGTGTGGAGAGGCTGTGTGAAGCACTGAAGTTAAACGTTTCTCTGCGCTACTTGGATCTTCGCTGGTATATGCTCACACTCATTGCATGGCACAGAGCAACTCAGACATGACAGTTCTTTAATGCTCCACAGAAAAAAGATAGTCAAGTCATATTCATTTATATACAGCGCTTTATACCTGATTATACCTCAGAACCTGATTTTGCTGAGTTCGGCGTGTCCCTGGGTCAACATCTTTGTTGACCCTGGAACAACATTGTGATTAGC
>JAUMHR010000087.1:1245990-1258417 GCA_032361145.1 Enteromius fasciolatus
AATACTGGACGTCCAAAAGACGTCATAAAAACTTTCATTCTGGCTTGTCAGGGGATGTCATTTCAACGTCTGACAAAGATGATTGTTCAGTGGGTCAGTTCAATAACTGTGTAAAGTTCATCAGTTATGAAATGACTAGAAATTTAAATTTCTGTATTTTTAAACAGTAACAGAATCACACGGGATGGAGCCAAATGCTTATCAGAGGTCTTGAAACAAAATCCCTATTTGGAGATTCTAGATCTTTCTTCCAATCGTATTGAAGACGATGGTGCAGTGTATCTAAGTGAAGCTATCAAGCTGCCACACAGCACACTCAAAGCGTTAGTGTACTTTACTTATAAACCAACCCTATTAAATTCAGCATGAAACCATATCCTTTGTTTGTGCTGACCAGCTTATGTCATAATTCCTGCCTCCTAGACTGTCTGTTACAAGGAACAACATTGGGAAGGAAGGTCTTATGTCTCTCAATGAGGCAATGAAAGTGAATTCCTGTCTCACACACATTTACATCTGGGGGAACCAACTCGAGGAGCCAGTTTGCAGGGTGAGATTCCACAAATCTTTAAATGATCAAGTATAGTGTTCAACTACTGCTCATTAAAATGTCTTAATGTTCTCTCTGCATGTATAATCAGGCTTTCTCTCAGCTGATAAGCAGCGGGCGACTGTTGGAGCAGCACACAGATGTTTCTCCCTATGAGGTGGAGGATCATGTTTTTCTAGCAGAAGCATCTCATGGTTTACGCAGGCATTACTATTGGACATCCAGATATGGGGAATATGGAAACTCAAGTAATTCAGCTCTGGCCCTGATGGCATCAGATTCACTGGCACTCGAGATCCACCCAGACTCACATTCATGATTTACGATTGTGTTCAAAAGGGCATGTTATGACACATTATGACCAAACTTGATTGTGACTTTTTGTTGTGTTTGTTGAACTTTTTCAGTTGCTGGCAGGCAAAATAATCCACAGCACAGTTGGTTGTTGGTTGCATTTGTATTTATTACAATTAATCACCAAGTTAAGTGGTTTTGATTACAGCCTTTTTGTCTATGTGTCCAGTGTTTGGAATTGTCACAGACTGCCATGATGTCTGCGAAAAACACGTCATTTATGTAAATTAATTGCTCTGACACTTAGTCTTCGCTGTATTGGGTGTCACATGCAAATTTTCCAACAGTTTTGGCAGGACAGATAAAAGTCAGAGAGATTTTGATTTAGCAAATTAAGTCCATGGCAAAACAGAGGGTTGTCTTAGTGCTTAGGTCTTGTTTCTAGTTAAGATGCATTTAATAATCAGAAAAATTACATAAGATATTTTCTATATTTACTCTTTGTTTCCAGGGCAAAAGTAAATTAAGTGCATTTTGCTTGTAAAGATGGCAAATTTACATAAAAAAAGATGGCAAAATTACATAAGATATTAATATTTATATACTATACTGTATATAGTCTTGTGTCCAGGGGGGGAAAAATGAAGGCCCTTTTACAACTAAATTAAGTGTATTTTGCTTAAAATAAGTATAATTATCTGCCAGGGGGTAAGTAAAATATTCTTAAAATGACCCCCCTGGCAGATAATTGTACTTATTTTAAGCAAAATACACTTAATTTAGTTGTAAAAGGGCCTCCATTTTTTCCCCCTGGACACAAGACTATATACAGTATAGTATATAAATAGTAATATCTTATGTAATTTTGCCATCTTTTTTGCCATTAACAAGACAATATAATTCTAAGTTAGATAAGCCTTTTTTGTAGTGTCTAAAACAATAATTTTGTTTAATGTAAATAAGAAGGGAAGCAAATGAATAATGTATTATGTGCAAATGAATAATTAAAATACTCATAATCTCTACTGTAGTGCAAACAATCAACACTTAAAGTGAAATGAAGTAAATAATGAAAAAGGTTTATGATAAAACAAGGTCATTTTAGAAATCTCGTTTAGAAGATGCTTGAGAAAGAGGACGTATGGTCAAAAATTGGGTCAAAGGACAACGTGTAATGGTTGAATGCCTTTCAGTCATCACATTCTCAGTAACATATTCATTTTCGGCTTTAATACCTTGGAAAACCATAATTATCAATGCTGCTAATTAACCTGCAGCCTTTGGTGTGGGCGTGGCCAGCCTGTCACATTCCAGGATGACGTTCTTCTTACTAAGAATTTTTTCCAGCTTCTCTCTCTCAGCTGAACTCAAAGCCCAGTGCTGCAGAGACAGACGGTTGAGGGCCGAGAGCTGCGGAAGGGCCTCCAACAAGGCGGGCAGCCAAGGAGACACGGAGAGGGATGCAGAAGGACGCAGACTGACATCCAGCTCCTCCAGTCCCTTTATAGCAGCAGCCTTCTCAAAAAGAGACGTCCAACCACCATCCCCCACGCTGCCATTATAAGACAAATCCAGCTTCTTCAGATGCGTCAGAGCTCCACGCTGACATGCAGATTCTGCGATTACAACAGTTTGCAAAAGTCTCATTAGATTCATATTTAAAGCAGTGCAGAACCTTAACATAATTAAGTGAACGTTTTTGACCAGGAACTTACCTAGATGTAGCACATCTTCAGTGGTTAAATTACAGCTACTCAGTCTGAGTTCCTGTAGTTTGCAATCAGGCTGCAAAGGCTCCAGAAATTGCCTCAGATTTTCTCCCACACACTTGTTCCATGACAAGTTCAGGCTTTCAAGCTGTTTCAGCATCTGCACTGCGGTAGCTTTGAAACAGTTTTTTAAAAATCTCATCATTTAAAACAAAACTAGTTGAATTTTTGTATTTTTTAAACTGTAATGATTTCATACCAAGCGCATTGCATGCATGTGTGCTCAAAGCACAGTTGTTTAGTGGAAGTTTGGTTATTTGAGAAAGAGGGAGGGCTTGCAGAAGGTTCTGGAGTGTATCTCCAACACTTTTATTGGACGACAAATCCAGCTCTCTGAGGTCTTTGAGAGATGGAGCTACCTGGACTGAGAAGGCAAGTTAGAATAACAATACAAACAACTTCAACTCGAAATCAACAGTGACAACCTGTCTTACCTAAAGACAACACATCCTCCTTTGTTAGACAGCACAGATGCATGTCCAAACTTCTCAAGTGTGGGAGGAGAACTAGGTTAGTGGCCAGTGTGGTGAGACATCCACCTGCTTCTTTGTTACATGACAGATCGATGTGCTCTAGCGCAGGAATGAACCGGAGTGTCTGTCCTTTTAACATTTCACAAAACAAACATCTTCAAAATTATTACTTTAACTGAAATGGTTACTGATATTTGAGCTTCCTGGTATATAATTTAATACGTGTGCTTGGAAATTTGCAGGTGTTTTACTAATAGCTGTTTTTCTGCCATTAAGGGTCTAATTTGAAGGTATTTTAATCATTGCTTTCATACCCAGAATGCTGAGGCTGTCTTTACTGAGTCCACACATGCTCAGTTGTAGGGTCTTCAGTCGTGGAGTTGAGCCTAGAGAGGAGCTGAAGTTCTCCAATCCCTTGATTGACAGCTTATTGTTGGACAGATCTAACTCCTCCAAACTAGACAGCATGGGAAGAGCCTCACCTACAGAAAAACATTAATGCTTTTTACCATTTATAGCCCATTAGGCTTATTCTAAATGACCTAAAGCTGAAATACCAGTACACTATAACACTATAACTTATAACACATCGGTGGACTAAAGTATTTTTATTTTCTTACTGTATCTTAGTACATATTTAAGGGCTATATGAGAGTATATTTATTTTAGGGAGAAAACTGGATTGCATGAATAATATCTTTTGTTACATTTTAGAAACCAAACATGCCATTGCTAGTTTTAGTTAAAAAAACCGAGACTCAACTTTTTAATAAACTACTTTAACTGGTTTGGTTCACAAACCTTTTTGAGTGGTTTATATGAAATCAACTACTGCTGATTGCATCAGTAAAGAACTGATTCAATGATTCAATCAGAGCTAGTCTCAAGATTACAAATCACTAAATCTGTCTAGTCTGACTCAAAATGGGCTATGAACTGTGAATAATATGTTCCTTAGTTTGACTGCGCTGATTTCTAATAATTCACGATGATGTCATAATGATCTCTTATCTGACCGCTGGACCCCTCGCTCCTTAAATAGACATTTTGAGCTGGAGAAATAATAAGTGGTAGTAGAAACCTGCCGAGAATGTGTCTAGTTTAACTTAAAAGCAAGAAATTATATTTTGCAAAAAATACATTTTATATCTTGAAATTAATTTAAAAATATAAAAAAATGAAATAAACTGTTTTGTCATTGTTCTTATTAGTCTATACAAATCTTTACTCAAGCTGAAGTTTTGACCGATGTTGTGTTTCATTAATGTATAGTTTAACTTTTATTTTAGTGTAGGCTACCTAGTCCACTACTGCTCCAAAAATTAAACTTCATAGTCTTCAATGTCATATGAAATCCTGAAGGGAAATAGTTGGAGGTTCTATTCCAGTTACCTTTATTATATGAGTTTTATACAAGACGTGTCTTACTCAGAGCTGTAATGTCTGTCTCAGAGAGCTGACAGTCCACCAGGCGGAGTCCCTTCAGTGTGCTTTGAGGTTGGAGGTGTTCTGTTAAGTGTCTGAAATTTCCTGCGCCCACACCAACATTCCAGGACAAATCTAGCACCTCTACTAGAGGAACGCAGTCAAGAGCTTCACCTGCAAAATCATTTTAAGAGAGGTTTGCCAGTTGTTTATATGATTTTGACAAAGACAAATATGTGTATATTTAGTTTTTTAACGTATTAGGTCAATTCAGCTTAATTTTGCATTTTTGTGAATCATTCACTCACCCTCATGTCATTTCAAACCTGCGTAAATAAATCTTTCTTTCTTCAGCAGAACACAAAAGAAGACATTTTGAAGAATGTAGGTAACCAAAGAGTTCCCATTGACTTCCATTATATTTTTAGACCATACAATGGAAATCAATAAAACCCGAAACTATTTGCTCATCAACATTTCTTTTGTGAAGATAACTTTCCCATTGACTTTCATTTGTATGAGTTCTATTGAGTTTCAGTTCCCATCAACTTTCACTGTATGATTTAAAAAAAAATGAAAAATAGAAATCACTAGATTACCCAACATTCTTCAAAATGTATTCCGCAGAAGAAAGAATGTCATAGGCCTACATGTTCAGAATGATGGCAGAATGTTCATTTTTGGGTGAACTCTCTTTTTAAGTCATAATAATAAATGAATACTTCCTGTACCGAGAGCAATAAGGTCTTGATCTGTTAATCTGCAGCTACACAGCTTCAGCACTCTCAGTTTCCCTACATGCTGCAGATGGACAGTAAGGGCCTTCAGGGAGCCTCCAACCAAATCATTCCAGGACAGGTCCATCACCTCCAGCTGAGCAAGAAACGGCAGTAGCGTGGCTGAGGTAATGTCAAAACAATAATTGGAGACTGTGACACATGTACGGTCTTGTTATAGTACTGTGGGAAAAACAGCTCGTCACAACGCCCACCTAGTTCCACCACATCTGTAGCTGTCAGATCACAGTGGCTCAGGCTCAGATTTTGACTGTGAGGGGTTTTCCCAAGCTTCTGAACGAACTGCTTCACCCGACCCCAGCCCACAACAGAGCCAGTCTCATCCTCTGTGTCATTGATCTCTAAAGATAAACCAAGGGTTTGTTAATCTATATTTGCATTAGGTCTTCTAAACACATCTAATGCCCACCTTTGCCAGGCTGGTTATTTTCCTTTCCCTCACTGGACTCCGATTCCTTTGTTTCAGGTATGCCTACGTTTCTCTTGTCACTGCTCTCTGATGGGCGGAAGAGGCGGCCCACAGATGGTTTCTTTCTCTCTGTGAAAGAGGCTTTCCTTCGAAGCTGGTTCATAATCAGATCCAGAGGAGATCTTTTCTGAACAGTCTCCTTTCCTTTGGTAGACTCTGCAGTGTGATGACAAATTGGATTAATAGCTGTCTCCAAATTGATTTATTATGAAATTAATAAATTATTTAGTAATGCATAATTGCATAAATGCTGACAAGATTTTTTTTTTTTTTTTATCTTACACAAAATTATTAATAATAAAAAAAGATACTGGTCCGGTTTCATAGAATGGGCTAAAACTAAGCCAGGATTTTAAAAAGTCCATATTAAAAGGTTTTTTTTAATACAAACAAGCAGGTATAATTTCATAATTTGAGGTTCAGTCTCCAAATAACATACCTGTTGAATCCATTGCTTCCTAAAAGAAGATCTCAGCTTTTCTGTAGGTAATTTATGTATGACTATGTGTCCTTTTTCAGTCCTAAAAACGAGTGCATTAATATTTAAAACAGCATGAAACACAGTCGATTTATTTGTTTACGTTCTCATATCCTGCTCATCGTTGCAACAGGACCTGTTTTAAAACCATTCAGTAAAATTGTTTAAAATTACTTGAGCTGTTCTTACCTTGCAATATTACTTAAATCTTTTACATATCATGCATTCATCATCTCGCGATGATTTTAGGTAGTCTGTTTGCAGTCCGCGTTTACACCTGTCACGTTCATGTCATTCATACCGGATCCCGGAAGTTCGTCTGAACTTTGGCTTTAAAAACACTGTAAACAGATAGCTGTCACATGAATCCGGTGACTTTAAAAGCCTCATTCATTTAAAATCTTAGTTATTCATTATAAAAATTGCACGAAACTGCTGAGTGGACACCGGAGATGGTTAAGAAGACCTCCTTAAGAAAAGTTTACTATGGTTATCATAGAAACCGTGTGTCTGCTGAAATATTATTACAGTTGTAAAACCATGAAAATAAACCGATATGAAATCTCCTTCAAGCGTTGTAAAAAGCTTTCAGGTCTTTTTTAATGCCAGTGGTGGATGATACCATATTAGCCTACCAGAAAATTCTAGCCTATATTAATTTATAATAAATATTTTTGAATCATACTTATGTATTATACTGTATATATCAATGTATAACCAGTTTTTACAGTAAACTGTATAATATACACTACTGATGTAGAAAACTTAGTACAGTATTACCAGTATATTACTATAGTAGTTATATTACCACAGCAAATTAATTCAAGTACTTTATTATAGTATGGTTTAAAAACACTATAGAATTTATTACAAATTCCTGTAATATTTTTCCATGTGGGTTTATTGTACAGTAGTATATCTACCATTAAATATCATAACTATGATGCACACTGTGCATTTTTATTACTAGACAAGTAAACACAAGTCACTGTGTATAATTATATATAATCATTTTTATTATTTTCCCCAACAGCACATTAATATATCATTTCCCATGAGTTAATGTAGAAAGATGACATACAAAAGTTGGTGGATGATACAAAGTGTCTCGATCACAGGTGGAGGTAGGACAAAAGTGTCATGTCATACGATACACATAAAAGATGGCACTGGCAAAGATAATTAACATTTTGTACTCGACAACATCATTGTGAAATTATGTTTGGCTTAAAGGTCAGGAAACAATACTCAGTATATCTGTATTTTATATATATATTATATATTTCTTCAATCTCACATGCATCTTTAAGTCATCTGGAAACTAAAAAACGGAAGATGATCATTAAAAGAAATATCATAGCAGCAGCACAGAGGTATTTATCAGTCGTATGCCTGACTCCATCCATCCATCCACTTCTATACACAAATACACATCCTATAGCTTTTCTATGTATATATCTGTATGTGTTTGTATGAGGTAGCAAATAGCTTAACTTTTAAAACTTTGGATATAAAACCAATTACAGATAAACAAGCTGATTGTCAGTTACAGCAAACAATAGCAATACATCATTTTCTTTCGGACACATAGAAGAATATCACATCTTTCTCTGAGCAAAGTACTTATAGGACTGTTCGTCTAGACAGTTTATAGAATGTAAAGTACAAAGAACCTTGTCATATACTTAAACTATAAATGCTGTGGCAAATGAGTGTTTTAACATCACTTTTTAAAATCTATAATTTTCTTGTTTTTCTTCCGTTCGGTGTTAAAAGTCCTCGAAATGAGAGAGAAAAATTCTGGTGGTCATTAAGGAGGCAAACATTCACTGTAAATGGCATAGAAAACATTTTCTGAACTTCATACCACAGTGTAAACAGTATATTTATCCATATTTTATGAAAGTACACATGCATATATTTTGTACATTCATAATGAGCATAACCTACATAAAATATAAACAAAATATGGCAAAAAGAATGTTAAATATGTATAATTTGACAAGATTATTCACATAACATTTATCCATAAACAATAAATATTTTTAGAAACAGTATCAGTTCTGATATATATTTTTAAACAATTCCAATATTTAAAAAAAGAAATTATAAATTTGATATCAGTAGTCTAAGCACTGATAAAGCAAAACAGATGGTGTTGATTGTACGCCTGCAAGGTTAGTGGTTTGCATAATATTTCAAACTACCTAATTTGTATCAAAACACCAAAAATGAGTATTCACATGTCCAAAAAAATCAGTTCAACTCAACAAATTCACAGCATTTTACCCAAACCTACTCAGGATGACCCGAATTGTATAATTGTTCCGTAGAACTGCAGTAAAAACAACTTTGGCATCCAATTCCACAACGGAGAAACCATTCCAAAATGACTCTTGATCGCAGAAATCGGCTGTAGACCACACTAAGGTGTCAGGGACATGAGTGTGTCGCTACAGGCTAAAGACATGGGGCTATCCATTGAAGCAGGGTGGGCAGATTCCCTCATCTGATGTTTGAGCTCAGATATGGTTCGCTCCAGCCTCTCTCTGGCTTCTCGCTCTCTTTGTAGCTCTTCCTGCAGCTCCTCGCGGTCTTCTTCGGCACAGTCCAGCCTCTGACGCAGCTCTGATAGCTAAGCACAGGATGCTATTAGTCAGTTAAAGTGATGCGCTTAAACTCAGAGAACAAATAAGCATTTGATATCCAAAAATATATCAAATATTGCTCCTTTTTTAAATATTAATATAAATATTGTACTGTTAAAAGTTTTTGGGTCAGTACATATTTAAAGATATTAATACTATTACCCAGCAAAAATGCATTAAATTGACATTTTTTTATTATTAAATAATTTATTTCAAATAAATGCTATTCCTATTTAAATAATAATAATAGTTCACATTAGCACTGTTTTCTTACTTACTATATATATATATATATATATAAAATATTTTGTCTACCCACCATTCATTTGGAGTCAATACAAGTTTTTTTTTTTATAAATTAAATGCTATCCTAAAAAAACTGTATGAAAAGAATGTATGACATATTATGAATGTGATAAGGTGTGGATGTTTGTGATTGGTCGGTACCTGTTTGGCGTAGATAGTTTCCTGGTGTGGCTCGGTAGCCAGCTCTTTACATCTGCATTCTTGCTGCCTTAGCTGGTCGAGTCGGGACTTTAACTTTCTCTGTTCCTGCTGGACTTCACCGAGCCTCTGAGCATGTTCAGTCTGAACCGCCTCCAGCTCCCCGTGTAGGTCACAGCGTTCTGTGGCTTCACCTTGACGGAGAGCCTGCAGCTCCTGTTCACAAGTACCAGAGTGAGAAAGAGTCATCGGATACTCACACGCACCTTCTGGCAAATGTAAAGGAGGTGCTAAAATCAGACATCAGATGTGCTGTATTGTTATCTAGTCGGGGTAAAAACCTTTTCAAGCTGCTTCTGTCTGCGTAGTGTCGACTGAAGTTTGTCGTGTTGCGCGCTGTACATCTGAAGAAGCTCCATCATCACGCCGTCCTTGCTGTGCTCCATAGTCACACCAACCGACCGCTTATAAGCTGCCATATCTACTTTGTGCCATTCATCTGAACTGGAATCGTCTGACTGGCCATGTTTTTCTTGCCCTGTATCAGTTAGATCTCTCATTAAGAGCATGTACATTTATTTGTGCAACGTGACTTGTGGTGGAAGCAAACTGACCTGCATAGATGGGCATCTTTGGGTCAGGGTCATGTGCTTCCTGATTCTTTTCATCCTGAGTATCGCTGAGCGTCTCTGTTCCTGGAGACTCCATTTCCTTTCCAGGAACATACCCAGGGTGTTCTGCCAAGCCATTACCTTCCAGCTTGTCAGGAATGCACTGGTACCAGCTGGGGAGAAAAAAGAAGAGAAGAGAAGTTACTTGCTGTTTTGTACTAAAACTACTTCCAACAGTTGAATAACTGCAATATATACATATTATATTATATTAATATAAATATTGAAGTATATAACTATAATTATCTCATCTGATGCTAAAATAACACAGCTTCTAAGAACATGCTTCACAAGTCCAGATCATGTTTCACCTCAAAATCAACAAAACATTTAAATTAAATAAAAAACAGCAATGCCTAATTCAGCACAATTTAGATTATTTACATTGTGACATTATTTTAATTACAATTAAGCATGTTATACAATATTTATATCACCATAAACAAATGATGTATTTATTCTAGTGCTGTCAAACAATTAATCACATTCAAAATAAATGTTTTTGTTTACATGATACATAAATGTGTACTATGTTTGTTTATGATGTATGTAAATGTATCAAATACTGAACACACATATTCAGAATACATTTTTAGATGTATATATTTTTTATTGCTTATAAAGGTTAATTTATTCATGAACTCATTTATTCTTTTGAATTTCAATGTAACATCTTTATTTAATTCAAACCTTTGCATTTTATTTCGATTTTTTTAATCATTTTGGTAATTATGAGTCACTATACGGAGAACAATAACCCTATTAATTTGAGTTAATTTACATTTATTAAATTGAATTGTATTTATATTTTTGATAATTTTGAGTTCATGAGAATGATTACTGAGAACGATAAAAATGACAAATAAACTCAAAAAGTAAATCACCCACTAAATTGCAGTAATTCATTATTTTACAGAAACCAACACATAATAAATCTTGTGCTTTGTATATGATCATATTTACGATTCGATTTTTGAGAAGAAATATGGCCAGAATCTGATTTTTCTGATACATATTGAATAATGTTCAATATATATATATATATTCAATAAATTTGTGAATGAACTGAACCTTTGCCACATCAAGTCAACATGACCGGGGTCCTCCTTAAGATTGGCAATCAAACGTGAGTCGAACACAAAAGCAGGTGAAGGTACTCCCTGGAAGAGAGATAAAAAGAACTCGTTAGCCTGGTTTCACCCTCATAAAGGGATTGATTAACCCATTGTGTGTTAATGCAGAATGCTCTTAGTCTCATTGAGTATTCTCATTTAGTCAACACTGATTTAATCCCTTTACTTGCTAAAGAAGCCTCCTAAAGCACAGCAGTGTGAACCGTGTCACTTCTTCATGCACACACACATTTAGTTCTTATGATTCATTCTATTCCATTAAAGAAGCCAGATCTAGAAATATGTAAATAATATTGTGAAAGCATCCTGGATTAACTCCCTCATTCTGACATGTTTTACAGGCTGTGTGGTGATGTTGCACTCCCTAATGTTGGACAGAAACTTCAGTCTGAATGCTAGAGGAAATATGGACCTTTCTCCCATCAGCAGCCGGTAAAGTAAGCCGCTTTAATGTAAATAGGCCATCTGATCTATCATAAAGCCTCAGCGACCAACTTGCACACCACACGCACGCTCAGAGCATGTGGACCTTTAAAGAAATATAAACTGCACACCCACGCTATGTAGAGACAGAAATTTCCTTCATGATCATAATGTAACAATTCACACATACTCAAAAGTCCCTCCACTGTGGTTACGAAGCACTGCCCTGAAACTGTTCTTCACTCGATACGTGGTTTTTCTATGGAAAAAGAGTCTTTCTAGTCGTGCGCAATTGAAATTGTATACCAGTGGTGGGAACGGTTTGGTGTATGTCTCTTAGAAACAAAACGAGCAATACAGGTTTATTAAAAACACACACTCTTTCATACATTTACATGTGAAGTCATGTGCGACAGCTCCAGACGACTCTGGTTGGGGGAAGGGTGTACTGTCTGGGGGCCGTCACGTGGCGCTCATGGCACGAGGACTCTAATCTACGCTGCTATTTACAAAGTGACATGAGCAGGGCGGTCATTCTTAATGCACTACAATGACATGATTCATTTGTGACCTTGTGAAACAGCTCAAATGGACTAGATTTGACTATATGGTTTAATTATAGTCAAATATCAGTTAGTCTTCCTGCCTTGACCTTAACATGGCCATTGCCATAGATGATAGATAGATAGATAGATAGATAGATAGATAGATAGATAGATAGATAGATAGATAGATAGATAGATACACTGTAAAAAATGTCCGTAGTTTTAACGGTAAAAGACTGTAAAGTAGCAACGGTAAAAAACTGTAAATTATGAAATGGGAAATTACCATTGAATTAACGCTTAAGTAC
>JAUMHR010000087.1:1299186-1310082 GCA_032361145.1 Enteromius fasciolatus
CTGAATATAAAGGATGTACTTACAGTATTAATGTCCATATTAAGAAAGAAAATGAGGTCAAGCACAGATCAAAAGACCAAAAGGTGGTGCATGAGAGATGAAGTAATCAACCGACCTCACAGCAGTGTTGATAAACCAAATAACCTGCGCACACACACATCCACTCAGTTCACAGTTTGATGGACAAAAAACATGGTCTCAAAACATCCTAGTGGTGTCAAGTGAATTTCACACTCTATTGCCCTTACAGAACGGTCATGAAAATATATAAAAGTATATAAAGGACTGTTATTTCATGATTCCACCTATTTGAATAAAATGCCACGGCATTTGGAAGGATTTCAAGTCTATTAATGGGCAATTCTGCAGATAGAGGCATTTTTGTGTATGTGTAATCCTTAAAATGCAAAAGTCATTATATAAAGTGGATTTTGAAATAATGTCAGTTGTGTGCTTGGTATAAAAAAAAAAAAATCATAAAATTAATTGATAAAATACAATTCTTGGCATGGCGGTGATGACAGTAGTATTGGATAAAAAAAAAAAAAAAAAGCTATAAAAATAAAAATGTACAAATAAATTACTGAATACGTCTTTAGGGAACCAAAAGAGAAAAAACTGAAAGTTTCCCCTCTGAAATCAGGAAAAAGTTGCCCTAATTGAGGAATCACCCTCATGGGACGTGTAGGCTTGATTTGGCTGTTAAACAAGACTTTGCACCAATATTTATTTATTCTTTTTTTGTTGTTGTTTTAAAAAGTTTCTGAATATTTCTGTCTGGCGCTCTACACTCAAATCACCTCTGAATCTACATGGAATGACAACATAGCCTTATTTTACATTTGTTAATGACAACATCCTCATTGCCAATTGAAAATACCTATTATAATTGAATAACGTTGAAAATTCACTGATCTACTGTTGCATTTCAAAAAGACACAACCCCCCCACCCCGCCAGAGAATTAATATTTGCTTCTTCAAACTACTATCTGGAATATTGCCTTGTGTTACTTACAAAGATTTGATTTACGGCATCAATAGTCAATACCCACATAGAAAACTGAACCGATCCAACAGGTGAACAGAAACGAGGTAGCCTAAAAGGAAGCTCTACTCACAAAACACTACCCTCCGTTCACTGATTCATGTGATTCACACAGAGAAGGATGTGGATCTTACAGAACCACAAACAGCGTCGCACATTTCTGTCACATCCTCACAGTTCCTATGCGGAGGCAGGACTCTTTTTTTTTTTTTTTTCCAAAACGGAAGTGGATATTTACAGAGGGTGCTAGTGAATGTCTCTCTAGAAAGAGTTGGAGATCCATCACGAGGAGGGGTGAGCAAATCAACTCACCAGGCTCGATTCCCTTGGCCTTTATTGCACTTTGCTGAATGTCATGAGGGAACAAAACTTAAAAAAATACAAAACTGCAGCACATTCTTCTTCTAATGACACGCGTTACTCCTGATACAAAAACAATTGAGATTGCTGGTATGTTAATGGTAATTTTTGTATCATTGGTGGAAAGCATTACATCTCACTGTTCATACACTCTTACAAAGAATCTGTGATACTCGAAAATGTACTTTTTTATGTTTCAATAGAAAGCTCTGTAGTATTTACCAGTCGTTTGAAGTATTCAGACTGTTTCTTAGCACTGTGGTGATAAAGTGTTCAAGAATCATCTCTGCAGACCACTTTCACTTACATAAAACGACTAATTCAATCCATAGAGATATTCATGTTCTCATAGGGCCAGTGAAACACCTCACCTTACTGTCTTTCGAATACTTTTGTCAATGTCCAGGCTGTTCATTTATGACAATAACTTTGAGCCCACTGCTCACACAAAACATCATATGGCTTCATAAACTAGGATAGTTTAAATAGTGCACATCGACTACTTTTATTTGTCTCCAACTTAAAAGAGCAGTTTGAACGATCTGGCAAACTTCTCTTTTTATGTGTAACTAAGGAAAAATGTCTTACAGTTTTGAAACGGCACGAGAACAGAATTTACATTTTAGAATAACCTTTCCCTTTAAATCGTCCTTAAAGGAACAGTTCACCCAAAAATGAAAATTCTGTCATCATTTACTCACCCTTGAGCGGTTCCAAATCTGTATGAATTCCCAGAAGATATTTTGAAAAAAGTCTGTAACCAGGCTGTTTCGGTCACCACTGACTTCCATAGTAGGAAAAAGAAAAATGACCATAACAGCCTGGTTAATGGAAATTCATACAGATTACTCGAGGGTGAGTAAACGATGACAGAATTTTACATTTTGGGTGAACTATTCCTTTAACATACAGTAAGTACTGTAATGGAAAGGAATGAAAAACAGCATGCACCATCTGAAGGAAAACCGTGCTAAACCACAGGCTCCAAATGTGAATACTATAGAGCTTTGGGACAAAACTAGGAATGCACAGAATGAATATTTAGAATCATTATATAGTTCCATTATACATCCATATCAGCAGGCATCAATTTCCATCCAAAAAAGTAGCATTTTCCTTTCCTTACAGAAATATGCATGAACGTTGATCTATTATGGACTTGAAAATAAAAACGAGCAGCGAATTCATATTTAAGGCATTCTGTGGACAGCCCGAAGTGTGTCTGCTCCAACATAATGTGTCAAAGTACCATACAAGTCTATAATAATCAGACATCAGAGTGATATCCACGTGACACAAACATCTGTGTGCATTCCAAGCTGAAACATAAAAAAGAAAAAGGGTTGATCACATAAACCAGCCTCAATAGATTCTTCCCGCAAGGGAGGTTTACTGACGTTCAGCGCAACCGTGATAATTTATTGTCGAAAAGTGTCTTAACAGTACAAATATTCACTCTGATCTGTGGGTCTCGTTCCCCATATTTCCAGTCTTTACCTCCAGAAGAATCTAGATAGAGATTTGTAAGGACAAAAACACCAGAACCCCACGCGTGTTAATAAAAGAGCCATAACAATAACGCAGACTGGTTGTTCTTTGTGTCGGTCCGCCCTTGTTGTTGGGGGTGGTGGGGGGCGTGTGGATTTTGGGTTTGTCTTTGACTCTTCTGAGAAGGTCCCAGCAAGGTTTGGTCTTTTTGCTGTCTGTCAGATTATCCAGCGCACCTGGATTTTCCTGTCTTTCCTTGTTTCACACTTTTCAATAAAGTAGAAAAGGTCCACAGATACAATGCAGGGAAGGGCGGGGATGAATTACCAATTCATCATGGAGTTTCTGTTCAAGGTCATGAAGAAAACTTGGCTGCTGCCTCCTGATCTGACTGAGGCAAAGAACACCTGCAACAAAGAAAAGAATCCACACGGAGGAATGGACGTTATTATATTGCCTTTTATTCACATTCAAAAGGACCAATCGCTTACAAACTACCGCCTTGGGTGTCTACTTTCAATTTACAATCAGGCTCATTTTCAGGTATTTTATTTCAGCTAGTTGCCAAGGCCATATAACTTTCATTTAGTCTAACTTGATGTACTACAACTAAATATATATATATTAAAGTATAAATAAAAAAAACCAAAAAGATAAAATAAAGACTGAACACTAATTTAAATGATTGATAAATCTATGATCGTATATAAAGGATACTAAAACACTGATCAATTTAAGTTGTCCAATACATGAGACAATGACACATCCGTGAAAATAAATAAATAAATAAATAAAATCACGGTTTATAATAATAATAATAATAAAAAAATACTATTTACAAATAAAAATATTATAATGACAGCTAAAATTGTAAATGTAGTATAAAAACATACTTTACTTTAATTTGATTATATTTGCTCAAAAAAGTTAATTATTTGACTATATTACATGAATGTATATAACATTTCCATTATTTAAAAAAAGTATTAAGTATTGAAAGTAAAAAAGGTTTAAGAAATGTTAGAAATGGTATAGAAATATTTATTTTATAGAAACATTTCATAAAACTTTTTATAGAAATACTATCTGCTTTATAAATATTATTTTAAATAATATATTTACTACTAATAGATTTTGTTAAGAATTTATTTGATGAGCTATTATTTTCATTATCATATTAGGACCGGTGTCTCAATCTAGCATTTAAAACACAAAAAAGAATGAAATAACACATTAAAAACAAATTAATAACCCCCAACAAATGTCATTCCCTCGTGAAGACTCACTTAATTTAAAGGTGTAGTGTTTAAACAAGAAATATTGTTAACTTTACCCAAATAATAAATAGCTAAATTGCAACCAAAAACAGAGAGAAAAAGTAATAGTAAGATGAGATCACATATGGGCAAGCTGCATCATAGTGGTAACATACTTTATCGTTTCTCTCCGAAAGGAACTTCAGTCGCTGTGCTCGCTTGTGCATGAAAACTCCGTCGAGGTGTCCCGTTTCCACGGAGCGGATCTCAATGGCTTTCTCTCCCCAGCCCATGATCTGGTTGGAGTGGATGTAGGCTGCAGAAGGGGAAGGGGAAGGTAGCGAATACATACAAAAGACAAAAAGAAACGTGACAGGAGGGCGCTGACACCAAAATACAGTACATCATCAGAACACCCCGTTCCTCAACGACTTCTGACGTCCAACAGCAACTCCAAACTAGCCCAGATCCAATGAAAACAAGCCTGCCAAAGCCACCCCACATCAGGAGGTCATTATTGCAGCAGTTTCTGAGCATCACAAATTAAATCATGATTGAAATACCAGTGCTTATGGATATTATTAATCTTTCATTTTCTAATTATCCAGTTCCAGAACTCTTTGGATACTAACAAGAACTTTCTCCGAGGACTTCCTGTGGCTGATTTAGAGCCCTTCATAGAGATAATAATGATTAGGTTGTTTTGACTTCCTTTGCTGCTGATATCTTGTGTAGAGAATGCATTTATGTTATGAGTTATGAATTTTACTTTGTTATGAGTGCAGAATCACTGAAGAGTTGAACAGAATTTGGCTGAAACGTTAATTTGTTTAGAACTGAGGGGGTGGGCGGCCGCTGGTCTACATCTGAACCCTCAGTATCAGCCAACAAATGACAAAAGACATCTAAATAACAACATTAACATTCTGCACGGATGAGAGATGAAAACACATATACAAACAAACATTAAAGTTGGAAATTAATTTTAGAGACACTTGGCACATTATCTGGATGCATGATTGTAGTAAGACACCAATATTTACATTTAAAAGACAACAATAATTACACTGAAACTGATTAGGATCTCTTTGTCCTGGTTAAATGTAAAAAAAAAAAAAATAATAATCAAATATGTTGGATAGAAAATGTTAATTTTAAGGAAAATCTAATGATTACACCCCAAAATCAAGAGAAAATATTTTTAATTATATTTTTGCATAAAAAAAAAAAAAAATCGTGAAATTATATATTATTTTTGATGATAATTAGACCTCTGTCCAATTTTATATGGACACGAGAATGCAAAAAATCCTAAAGGTCCTACAAATAAGCTCTAATAATTTTCTTCACGAAAAATCAATTTAAATAAATCAAATAGGCTAAAGAAAACAGGTTACAATCCACCCCAAAATCAAGAGCGAAACAATAATATGAAGAAAATCAAGCATACTTTTAGCGTTGAGTCTTTTTTTTTTTTTAAATGACAATTAATGACATTTTTATTTGCATATAATAATAATAATAATAATAGCAAAATGTCATAATGTCCTAAAACAGGCTCTAATAACTAAAAATAGAATAAATTTAAATGTATCGACTAGAAAAAAAAAGGATCACGTTTCACTATAAAGTCAAAAGGAAGAAATAACATTATTTTTGCACGGAAAGCCAACATTTTTTACAGTTGCATATGCAAATAGCATCCTAAAATAGGCTTAATATTTATATTCAGATTTTAAAGTGAAACATAATCCAGACATTTTTTCTTTTCTTTTCTTTTCTTTTATATTTATTTATTTATTTTACTTTTTATGAGATTTACCCAAGGGTGATATGAAACAAAACAAGTCCCAGAGTCAAACCTTGGGCTTTTGCTCAGAAACTAAATCAGATTAAAAGTTATTAATAACAAAGACTTATACTGGATAAACAGTGTAAATAAAACAGTACACAAGAAGACGTGCTACACATACAGACAAACATTTCACTCTGTGTCAGGGTTTAGTTTAGGTGGGCCGGGGTGGGGTGAGGTGGGGCGGCTCTATCGTCTAGTTAAGTGAAGGACAGGAAAGACAGAAAAGCAATGAGTGGACAAAGACATGCGTGTTTGTGTGAGAGGACCGATTCAGATTCTAAGGGTGTCGGGGACTGTCGGGTGCTCTCGCACAGACCGCCATTAGGGCTCTAGAAGGAGAACAGGAGCGTTTTGTGTGAAATAAACAACCAAAACCTACCAACAGAGGTGGGCATCTCTCCCCACTGGAGCACCACGTCTTTAGTGATTCTGCCGTATGTGTTCACATAGACTCCCTCATCTTCATAACACAGAAGCATCTCCATGCCGTCGGTCTTGGGTAGCACCACAATGGCGTGAGGGGTAACACTGCCCTGAATCTGGGAAGGGAGGGGTGGGCGCAGATGAGCCTTGGGGTGACAAAAAAACGAGCCGCAGTGCAAAACATTCCCCACTAGGTGACGCTCTCCCCCCTCCCCCGGGTGGCCCTGATAGTCATGTCTCGTGCTGAGGGTGGCCAGAGCTTCTCCCTTCGAGAAACTGCTGCAACAATCGAGACTCCTGCCCTCCGCTCAACCGCATCGGAGCGGTTTGGCTGCTTTGGTTCGTGTACGTGTTTGGTTTGTCAAAGGTCGGAGATCGGGGACATGTTTTCTTCTTGCAGTGGAGATACTTTTCTATCACACTTGATAATGTTAGAACAGTTACGTGCAGTGTAATGAAATCCGTTTTGGTCAACTTCATAACCATTCATCTGCACACAGAACATTCATACGTCTTGCTCTAAACTGTGTAACCACGGTCCAAAATTAACATTTTGAATTGTTTTTATTACTGATATATATACACACATATACATATTCATTTTTATTAATTAAATGTATTTATTAACATACTTATTTTATGTATTTATATTTAAAATAAATATTGCATAAAGAAAAACAGATAAATCTTAAAAGTAAGATTATTTTTATTATGTTTAGTAAGTCTTTTGAATTCAGTAAAATATTCAAGAAATTCAGCTTTGCAACCACACCAATAAAATACATTTTAAATATATTTAAATATTTTAAAAATAATTTTAAATAAATTAAATAGAATGCAATTTAATACAATTATTATAAAATTATATTAGTAATAATAAAATAATAATATATTTGTAATAATATTTCACAATATTAGTTTTCCTTCTTTTTTAATCAAATAAATGCAGTCTTGCTGAGCATAAGAAACATTTCAAAAACAATAAAATGTGTAATTATTTCAAATGTTTCAGCAGTAATGTATAAATATATATATATGTATATATAAACACACACACACACACACACACACACACACAATTTTATATATATATATATTTATATTTTGTGTGTGTATGTTTATGTGTATACAGTGTGTATATATATATATATTTTTGTTTTTTTTTTAGTCAATAAAAGTTAACAGAACTGGCAAGCGCTTTCTTTTTCTCATCAAATCCAGGTTTTAATTGCATTTTGTTTTAGTGTTAAATTTGGACCCTGTCTGTAATTAAAGGCACATATGTGATACAGACATCAACACTACAGTGCATCCCAGTGTCCCCAGAGACGAGTCGTCCTATTTAAAGTCCCTTAGGATCAGGGTAAGGAGGGGAGAGCTGCCTCCGCTCGGCCTGTCATCACTTACGTGGGACGGAATGTAGATATCGTACGGATTCCCAGAGTCGACATCTATCACGTGAAAACCGACGCTGGAGCCATAGATAACCTTTAACCTCTGACCCTCCTCCACCGTCAGGTCCACGAGCTGAGGCTTGTGCTGAAGATCTGTGAAAGACTTTGGAGAGACAGAAGAAGAGAAACTGAAATATACAGTATAAACAATACACAGTATTCCCAAAGAAATATGCTCTGTGCAGGTGTTCTCTCACACACTCACAGCACTAGTCACAAGTACTAAAATAGCTACTTAATTTGCACATTTTGTCCTCTGCGCTGCCAAATGAGTTCACAGGCCTCTTTTTCTTCTAAAGTAATGCAGTTAATTTAAAATGAACACAGAAATGTTCTTTCTTAAGGGGGTAAAGTGGGTCTCACTGAAACAAACATCTGTCTTACCTTGAAAGCCATGAATTTGTGGTAAGGTTTGGGCGCCCAGGCATAAATCTCCACTGAATTCTTCAACGCAATAACCAAGAACTTAATCCGCTCATATTTGACTGTTAAATAACAGATAAGTAAATTAGTAAATAAAGTATTTTACCACATTCTCTGTATCGCTCTCTAAACTAGGGGTGGGCGATATCACCAAAATCATTAGTTATTTTTGCTTTAAATAAGGTCTTTATGACATCAAAATAGCCATAGAAATGTAATAATTCTTGTCACCAATATCACAAAAACTAATACTATGTGTCTAAGTCTCTAAAACACTGAAGACAAGTAAACAGTCAGTGATTAAATAAGAATATTTTATATTACTTTTTATCAAGTGACAAGAGCAGTGAGAGATTTGCTCTCTTTGGTTGTTTGATTAACATTAATGACAGACAGCAGGAATAATAGACTGCTGTCCCTTTAAGAGCTGCTTGAATCCAATATACTGTTATACATGCGTTTTCTTTCTCAGCTGTTTACCTTCATTTTCAGACCTAGCTTATAAGTGTTTACAAGGGTACTTGCACAGACAGTACTGTATTGTATTTTGACACAAAATGGGGAGTATTTAATCGCTCAAGATCTACAAATTGGCAAAAATAACTTCACTCTACGCATTTACGCGCATATGACTTTGCCGCTTTTTCATTACAGCGGCAAAAAATCAGTTGTTTTTAAACTACGTGAGCACGTAACCGTGATAGAGACGGTAGTCAAAAATCTTTACTGGTTGAAAAATTTCAACCAGACCGTAATCATGTCTACCGGTATATTGCCCACCCTTACTCTAAGTAGTATGGAGCCCCTTAAGGGACATGGTGGAGGAAAAAACTCAGGGTGGAAGGAAAAAATGTTTTTCAAACCTCTCTCGCAAAACCTTTGCAACCACCGGAAGTGTAAAGTAAACAGGAAGTGTTTATCTGAGCTCAACTGCTTATGCCAGAGGAACGCAGAAGATTAAAAAAAGTTTTTTTCCCCTCCTACCTTAAATTTTTCCCACCACCATGTCACTTAAGGGCCTCCGTAAAATAGATATAGATATTTGAATTAGATAAGCAAAATACAAAAACATAAATACATATGCACACATTTTACAAGTATGATATATATACAGTGTGGGCCATTTATATGGATACACCTTAATAAAATGGGAATGGTTGGTGATATTAACTTCCTGTTCTTGGCACATTAGTATATGTGAGGGGGGACACTTTTCAAGATGGGTGGTGACTATGGTGGCCATTTTATTATTTATTCATTAAGGTGTATCCATATAAACGGCCCACTCTGTATATATATTTTAATGTATATATATTTTGTTTTATAGTTATTCAGGTATTAAAGCATTTATTCGGCCAAACAGACCAAAGGACATACCAACTTTATAATGGACACATCCCTCGAGGTCACCAACAGTAATCCACCCTTGTTTTTTTTCTACCTCAGGGTCATTGTGAAGTATCCTGTTTCTAAGCCATGACAGGTAGTAGACCCGCAGTTTATTCTTTTTGCCTACAAAAAAAGAAGAGGAAGTATAAACCACTCATTACAAACAGATAATACACCGGTCCAACGACAACAACAACATAAAACAGATCTTTGCACAGACAACTAGAGAGCTGATGAACCAACCTGATATGGTGACCAGGACATTGAGACCCTCCAGAACGTCCATCTGCTGAAAGCGCCTGCGGTTGATCAGATTGTAGACTTTGCCCTGACCACTGCGATCTAATAACATGAGCCCATTTTCTGTTCCTACCAACAAGTTCACTCCTACAGCAAGCAAACGCAATGTAAAAACCATTTGTAGTTCATAATACGGATCGGAAGCGATATGAAAGCATTTATGCTACTTTCATTTAGGAATATTGTCGGAAAAGTCTGGACTCACCCCACAGTGCTGCACACAGGATCTCAGAGTTGAAGCGCTTCTTGTACTTGCGGATTTCCGGTGTGTCGCTGTGTGGCCTGATATTGGTGGGATTGACATTAACAACTGAAATTTTCCGAGCCTCATTTAGTCTAGCTTGTTCCTGTTCCTGCTCTTGCCGTAGGAGTTCATCTGCAAAATGAGCTGTGCAATCAAATAAAAAGTCTAAATTATTCTTTGCAGTTTATCATCATGTCAAGCAGGCTAAACATTAGCACACGTTTTCCACCAACAATCTGAGCATTTCTACGGAGGAGAAAGCCACCAGCACTGGCACTTTTTACACAGAGAAGGGCATAAGCGGTAAATTACTCACCTGAGGCAGGGTTGTCCTCATCATCCTCTGTGGGAGAGGTCTGATACACACGTGGGTCCACAAAAGGAGTGAAGGAGGCTTTGGACCCACTCCCCATCCCAAACTACCAACATTGAGATTCGGGAGTGAGAAACAAGCATACATACAACATACAAATGGTGTCTACTAATGATTGATTGTAGGCTGCAAATGCAAGCATTTTTGTCCATAGTTGAAACAGTCCATATTGTAACACGGTAGCAGGAAAAGCAAGCACTGCAGAAGTCTTTTTTTGCAATCAGTATTTTGTCTTTGTTTTCCAGTGTGATAAAAAAGATTTTCATGTACACACATATACATACA
>JAUMHR010000087.1:1310182-1325282 GCA_032361145.1 Enteromius fasciolatus
TGTTTACGTAGTAGTACCTATGTCATTATACACATTTGTGTCCTCGTAAACCACAAATTCAAGCACACACACACACATATACATACATATATATATATATACATATACATACATACATATACATACACATATACATACATATACATACATACACATATACATACATATACATACATACACATATACATACATATACATACATATACATACATACATACATATACATACATATACATACATACATATATATACATATACATACATACATATATATACATATACATACATACATATATATACATATACATACATACATATATACATATACATACATACATATATATATACATATACATACATATATATGCATATACATATATACATATACATATATATATATATATATATATATACACATACATACATATATACATACATATATATATATATATATATATACATGTGTGTGTGTGTGTATGAAAATCTTTTCTTATTTAGTGTTAGTTTCCTGTTTAGTTATTTCAAAAAGTATGCTGTTTAAAAGTCTGGGGTCTGTAAGATTTTTTTTTTGTTGTAAACATTTACTTTATTAAAAGTTACTGTAAATACATTTACAATGTTACAAAAGTGTTCCATTTGTACTTTCTATTCAAAGAATCTTGAAAAGAGCTTTTCCTAGAGAAGAAACACAACATGTTCAACATCAATAATAATGAGAAATGTATCTTGAGCAGCAAATTAGCATATTAGAATGATTTCTGAAGAATCACACTGACACTGAAGACTGGAGTAATTATGCTGAAAATTATTTTTATTAAAATTCAATTATTATTAAATTGTAATAATATTTTACATTACTACTTCTTTTAATGTATTTGGTGAGCATGAGATTAAAAAAATTAAAATGTTGCTGAAAATTCAGTTTGGCATCACAGGAATGAATTACATTTTAAAATATCAACATTAAAAGTATTTAAAATTGTAATAATATTTCACATTATCACTGTTTTTAATGTATTTTTTATTAAATAAGCGTACCCTTGGTAAGCATGCCATGAGATTAAAAATATATTACTGACCCCAAACTTTTAAATTGATATATGTTGCACATTTTTAATACATTCATTTTATTAAAAGGATGTTAATAGTTAGAAGAAAATACTGATTATTAATTTATCTTCTTTTTTTTGCAGTAAGAGCACCAAATCAGGGCACATAAGAAAAGGAAAAATAGGAAATAGGAAAGCATGTTAAATCATAGTAAATGAAACAAGGTGAACAAATAAGAACCAAACAGAAAAGAAGTAAAACCAAGAAAAGCAATATGAGCTATGAAGAGATCTGGGCGTCTGTGCATCTACAGCCAGATAGTGCATTTAAATCAAATGGGGATGGATTAGAAATTTGTGGGTTGGAGTGCAGGGTGGCTCTAACAGGCTTGTCCATCACCTACTTCAGCCACAGAGTCCAGGTCCAGCCCACTAGAAAGCCGCCCAGGGCCCTCGCCAGGCGAGTGGCTTTGCTGTACTAGATCAGGCAGATTGGAGTTACCGGGGAAACCATTGCTCTCGGCATGACCGAGCTTTCTTTCCCCAAACGTCTGCAGAGAGGAACAGAAAGAGGAGTAGGGCTACACTACTACAGGCCCCTTGCGTGGCTAAGCCATCTTGCAGAGATATTTGGGAAACGCACAGAGCGTGCCTCTGTCAGCAAATGTGCAGCGAGCTTGATCAGAGGTTTTGTTGGAGAATTCAGAAGCAAAAAGATGTGAAAGAAACACCAAAATATAACCCAATAAAATTAATGCTTAACCAAGGCAAAAATAAACATGAGTTGATAAACTAATAAACTAAGAAATAAAACTGTGACACACTAGAGGAATGAGTGTAGGGGTTTTTGCCATCCGGGACAGGAACCTAGGTAGGTGCACCTACCTCTCGCATCATCAGGGTACTGTCTTGTAAATTTTTGCCAAATGAATCATTGGCATGGGAATCTTCCTGGTTGACCAGTGAGTCAGTGCCACCCTGGCCAGCAGAAGGCCTGTTGGGAGAACAGAGCAAAAAAAAAAAATGTGTGTTAAAAATTAGTTACAGTTCACAATAGGGGTGGGCGATATGACCAACATCACAATATGAGTAGGCTCATTTTATTTCATGGTAACGTTATTTATCATGATATGGTTGTTTTGTCTTAATGATGTCAAAATTTTGGATATCATGTAAATGTCACAAAAAAACGAATACTAGACTAGAAAAAAAACTAATAAAAAATGTTAATAAACTGCAATTAAATAAACTAATTACAAACAATAGGATGAATAACTACATTAAAACAAATAAGAAATGCTACATACATTGTATAAAGTATTCAAATGTATAAAAACACTGCATATTATTCACTGTGTAAATTAAATATGTATTTCTTATTTTCCACAAAAGTGCTTTAGTCAAGAGCAGTGAGAGATTTTCTCTCTTTTGCTGTTTGATTAATGACAGACAGCAGGAATATTAGACTGCTGTCACTTTAAGAGCCTTCCATCCAGTACACTGTGGTGTACTTACAAAGACAAGCCCAAGTGTATTTAACCATTTAAGGCCTATAAAGTGGCAAAAATAACTCAATACTCACATGATCTATAGGCACTGTCTTCATGTGAAAGCACTCTGAAACTCTTAAGGTCCTTGCACAACGAGTTTGAACTTTTCGAATGCATTTTTGTGTATACGTCAACCTTTCCTATCAAAAAGCCTGCTATAGATGCAAAAACCGCAGAACCTGATCCAAATTGACGAACAAATTTTTTTTAGAGGTAGTGTGTAAATGTGACTGATAACCAGAGGTTGTTTTTTTGTGCAATGACCTTTAGACAGCAAAATCAGTCGACAAATTTCTACCGGTTATCCGTGTCTACAAGTATACCGCCCACCCCTACTTCACAATGCAGGCTATTTTAAAAAACGAACCGTTTCTGCAGTTTATTATACACTTTATAAAAACAACAAGTTTAACGTAAAAAATATACCCATGATTGTTGTCTTGCCACCTCAATTAAATGTTTAGGCTGAAGTACTAAACTAATACAAGCTCAAACTCAATTGAAAACATTAATAAATGCTATATTAGTTTACAGGTCATACTAAAATAACACTAAGACTGTTTTGGATGTTTGAAAGCACTCACATGATGCGTGGAATATCACTAACGGGAACGGTTCCATCATGAGCCCCGCCTTCTCCATCCTCCTCCTCGCTGCTTTCTGAGTCATCACTGGATGAGGAATAATCCGTCACTTTCCTGGGAGGCCGGTTGGTTTCATCATTGGTTCGCAGCTCACGGAGTTCTTTGGCCAGAGCAGTTAGGTCCTTTAGGGCATGGAACAAAAGAAGAGGAAGACACAACGTAGATACGTAAGATTTAATTCATGCCTCAACCTGCTTTGTTTGGTCTCCAGTGAGCAGTTTCATGTTTTAAGCCTGCAAAGAGCATACGCTACAGCAATATATTAGTAGTAGGAGTCAACTTCGTTTTGCACATTTAGGCCATGTAAATGGCACCGAAGAGATTACCAGAAACAAACAAATAAGCAAAACATCACAGATAAGCAAATTAACTAAAACATTTCATAAACTTTACAAATCAACTCTGAAAGTGGCATCAAAACATCCGCCATCATTTCGAAGAATGATGCACAACTGTATAAACCATAACGTGCACAAGTCAGAGAAATAATAGACCAGAACAACGAATAACTAAAGCAGAACTAGGGTTTGTTCCTGAGGCCTGTGCCCTGCATGCAGAAGGTTAGTAAGAATCAGCAAAAGTTCCCGCTCTGGTTCTGTCTTACCAGCTCCTCCTGTCGACAGGCCACCAGGCAGCCAGACAGAGAGAAAACGCCATTGAGAAACCAGAATCAACTCTTGTGTGATTATATTCAAACACTGATGTTATGAGATGCTAATTTTCATTTTTGACTAAATATATAACCTAGAGCAATAATCTCATCGTATTAGACACAAATTAAAAAGCTGTGAGGAACAGAAGTACATTACATTCAATATGTTGTACCGTTGACTACCTGGGTGTCGGTTGACATACTTTAACACACACACACTTAAATATAGCTGGCAAAAAACTGTCCGTTACCCAAAATTAAAAATATGTGATTAAACCTGAGCTGAAATAATGTTCTTTGTAAACCCTATTCAATTATAAACCCTTCAATTTTGATGATTATGGATTAAAGACAAAAAAACAAATCCAATAAATTCAGAATATTTCATGTCACCAACAAAAGAGGACCTTAAACACATTTTGGCCTTCTGAAAAGTGTGTACTGTATTATGTTCTCAGTACTTTGTTGGGCCTCCTTTTGCACTAATTACAGCATCAAGACAACGTGGCATGGAGGCGATCAGCCTTTGACACAGGTGTTATGGTAGGTGATACTGGCCTTCAGCTCTCTGAAGAGGTCTCTGTTCCCTCGTCTTCCTCTTGCCAACATCCCATAGATTTTCAATGGGGTTTAAGTCAGGTGAGTTTGCCGGCCAATCAAGTACAGTTATTCCATGGCTATTAAACCAAGCCCTGGTAGTTTTGGCTTTGTGGGCAGGTGCCCACAATCCTGCTGGATAATAAAATAATCATCTCCCAAAAGCTTGTCGGCAGCAGGAAGCATGAAGTGCTCTAAAATTTCCTGGTAGACACCTGTGTTGACTGTGGACTTGATAAAAGACAATGGACCCACACCAGCAGATGACACGGCTCCCCAAACCATCACTGATTGTCAAAACTTCACACTGGACTTCAAGCAACTTGACTTTGGCGCCTCTTCAGTCATCCTTCAGACTCTGGAACCTTGATTTCCAAATGAAATGCAAAATTTGCTTTCATCTGAAGACAGGACTTGAGACCACTGGGAACAGACCAGTACTTTTTCTCCTTAGCCCAGCACAGACGCTTCTGATGTTGTTTTTGGTTCAGGAGTGGCTGGACGCATGGAATTCTACAGCTGTAGCCCATGTCATGCAGACTTCTGTATGTGGTGGGTCTTGATACACCTTCACCAGTCTCAGTCCACCTCTTAATGAAGCTCCCCCAGATTTCTGAATCACTTTCTGTCACTTATACACCTTTTTCCCCTTCCTCTGTTAACATACCTCGATACTGCGCTCTGTAAGCATCCAGCTTCTTTACCAATTGCCTTTTGGAGGGTGTCAATGATGGTCTTCTGCACAACCGCCAACAGTCTTCCCCATGATTCTGAAGCCTACTAAGCCAAACTGAGTAAACCTTTGCAGGTGTTTCGCGTTAATTAGCTGACTAGACTGGGACACAGGGAGCCTACAATGTTAAACTTTGTCATGATATTCTAATTTTGTGAAATACTGGATTTTTCTTAATCTTTAATCCATAATTATTATAACTGAAACAAATAAAGGCTTCACTTTGTGTATTGAACTAATATAACACACAAGTTTCACTTTTTGAAACAAATTATTGAAATAAATGGACTTTCCCTTGATATTCCAATTTTGTATGCAAAAAAATACAAGTTCGCACTGCTTTACAGCTCACACTGACTTTGTTGCAGAAACGTATCCAATAATGGCTTTGTAAATGATTCTTGAAGACACTTCATTTGATATGAATGAACGTGACGAATCACGCAGAACTTTCACAAATTTGTTTAACCTGTCTGTCTGTATTGTACGCAGCAATACATTTATGAATAACTATTACTAACAAATGTACACTAAGTTTCTGGTTTAGAATGATAACTGTACTTCTATCCCTTACTGCCTTGTTTATTCACATGGAATTAAATAATAGTGTGCTTATTAAATTGATTAGTGTTAATATTATTAAAGAGTTGCAGAATCAATTAACTTTAAAGGGATAGTTCACCCAAATGTTGTTCCAAACCGGTAAGACCTTTATTCATTTTCAGAAGTCTAATTAAGAGATACAAAAAGACAGCAAAGTACCTTTCACGTTCAAGGCCCAGAAAGGTAGTAAGGACACTATTTGGAACGGTGTGAGAGTGAGTAATTCTTGACAGAATTTTCATTTTTGGGTGAACTATCCCTTTAAAAACAAAAGCTACATAATTTCCGGTCCCCTTCTTTTACCCCTTAATGTAACAATACTTCAAAACAAAACAAAAAAATCCCTCTTTGTGACCCAAGACAGATGTTGCCTAGGTAACAGTAAAAACTCGGTGTCAAGGATTTCTGACACAGTGAATGACTGTGACAAATTGGTGCGATGGAGAAATGTGCAGCTAATGATGATGACTGACACAGCATCTGAAGCTGTGAAAGAGAGCGACAGACAGAAAGATTGGAGGGGAGTTAAGGAATGAGAGATGGCGTGAAATATTGATGAGAGGACGACTGAAGACATGAGAGGGCGTGTGACAGAAATAGATGAGACAGAGACAGCGAACGAGTGCTTGAATGTAAAGAGTATGAACATGGCCAGAGAGAGATGAAGTGAGCAGATGTCACTAACCTCATCTACGGCTTTCTTATAACTCTGGAGAAAGAGAATCGACAATAGAGAACCACGTGTAGAGGAACAATTGAGCGGATGAGACAAAATGTTAAATGAGAAAATGGTTAGTAACACAAAGCGGCACACAGACTTTTCAACTTCGACCAAAGTGTAAACAGCTACATATCTAAGCTAGCTAATGGAAAGGTTATGAGTAGGTTAGCTTAAATGAGACTGGATTTACTTGTGATGTATTAAACACCCCATAAAATCACTATGGTGATGTACTAAATGTTGAGACAGGAAGTTTGGGTAGGGAATAATAATGGCTTTTATAAACCACATCTATCAATTATATACTGTAGGTGATTTAAAAGCTGAAAGATATTGACTTAAAAGTCACAATACTCTATTTTTGATTTAATGGGGTATTTAATTGATGGTAAAGAACATCAACAGCTGAGCAGATCTTAAAAACAAGCTAGTTTAAGAAATGCAAGTTTATTTCATGTGTTCATTTAAGGCTTATATTGGTCTCGTAAAGCAGCGCTGTGAAAGCCGAAAGATTCGCAGTTAAACTGTGCATTCTGGGAAATGTGTTTCTCACCGCTGGTCGGCTAGGTCTGGTCACCTCCCTGTTCTCCTCCTGGGTTTTGGGCTTGGATTCTTGGGACACTGCCGGGGATCCCTCAGGTTTACTGGAGCCTGTGTAGACAATCGAACGTCAAGGCTCCCTAGTGCAGGTGCTCAGACTGAGAGAATATTCCTGAGGGTCTCTCACCTCCCACACGGTTCCTCTCGCTGGAGCCGCCCTGAGAGCTGGGCGTGCTAGAACTGGAAGAACTACCACTACTGGTTCTCTGGAGAGCCGACTCCATGGGAATCCGCAGGTCTGGGTTACTGTGCCAAAGGTAGGATGCATTCAAACATTTGACAGAAGTGAAGTGCAAGTCTCAGGAAAAAACATGTATTTTTTCCATTATTTATTTATCGGGTTACTAACAGAAACTGCTGTTTGTGAGTAATAGATGTAATTACAAAAACAAGTAATTAAAAAAATGTTTAATAAAAAAAAAAAAATTGGTATTGTAAACTACAATTAATATTTTATCTATTAGGAGGATTTCATAATTATTTTTAATTATTTAAATGTTTTAATTATTTACTAAACATAGTATTCATGAAGGCAACTATGATGTGCAATAAAAGGTGTAAAATGAGTAAAAAAAAAAAAAAGAAAAAAAGAGAGAATATACCTTGCTCGGATCAGATGTGCTCCAGTTCTTGGCCCCAGTCCTCCTGGTCCATTCCCTGGAGAATTTTTTCTCACCAGAGCAGGAGATATGGAAGTGGTCCTTTGGGGCACCTGAAGCATGTTAACAGATGTTAAAATGTTAATTTACTAAGATGAACTTTAAATACAGGCTTTGTTTTATTATATATCAATCACATTAAATAACGCATTATACATTTACAAATAAATTTCAGCTGTGGATCTAAACCACTGTCTACTTAATACTTACACAAACTGATTTAACTTTTGACATCAAGTACTAAAAGTACTAATATAAATAAAAATAAAGGTAATAAAAGTCTTAAAAAAAATAAAGATAATGAAATTAAACTGCCTAAGTTGTGCTAATAATTATTTCAATGAGATGAATGAATATGACCTAAAGCAATACAAGTCGATAAAATAATTTATGGCTCAAACTCAAACCATATTTATTTTTGTTTACATTGAAGCCCTTGATAATGCAGTATTTCTTATATTTGTACAGTTATATTTAGAGGTTTAAAGGAACAGTTTTCCCTTCAATTACTTAACCTCAAGTTGTTCAAAACCCGTGAGACCCTCATTCACCTTAAGATATTTTTGACGAAATCCAAGAGCTTTCACATGGACTATTTTAACAATGTCCCTACTGCATTTCTGGGCCTTGAACGTGTCAGTTGCGTTGCTGTCTATGGGTCAGAAAGTTCTTAGATTTGATCAAAAATATCTTAATTTGTGCTCCAAAGATGAACAAAAATTTGCAACAACACAAGGAAACTATTCCTTAATGTCTGACTATGCAGGTAGTTAAATATTACAATTCATATTTAGCAATGTTTTTCACTGCTTCCTGAGCCTCAGTCAGAAAAGACTTGTGATCGGCCTGTTGAGAATTCCAAATGAATTGCAATTAATGTCACTGGATTACACAAGCAACGCATTTCATCCCAGATTATCACCTTTGGAGGGACGTCATCTTCTTGTCTCAGCCAGGAGCTACGGTCAAACTTCTCATCTCGGCTGGTAATGCGAGGTGGTGGGGCGGGGGTTTCTGACGTGGGATCAGAGTTCTGCCGAGGCATTGGTGGTCGGTGAGGCGACAGACCCTCTTGGAAGGCTGAGACGCCCTGAGAGGACTGATCATGCAGCGACTGGGATCCTGTCATGGAAGAGCCATGGGACTTCACAGAGACCAGGTGCGCCATCTGAAAGGAGAACTCTGGGGTCAGTGTTCTTCACAACACATCTGTCTCTCTAAAGAGAGATCAGGAGGTCAGGAAGTACCTGAGGCTCTACCGGGCGGTGCATGGGAGGCGTCCGGGCCTGCTGTATGCCTCCACTGCTGAAGGACTCTGAGCGGGGAGGCAGGGAAGGGTCGGAAATACGGTTGGCCACTTTGTGCTGAAGAGCCGGAGAGCTCTGACGGTTCAGCTTGGAGCGTTCCTCAACCTGACAGAGAGGAAGTTAGTGTCCAAGCAACTCTTCACAAACAGTCCGTTTCCTCTTTGCTTGAGAGTCAATGTCTAAAGTGGCTGATATAAGACACTGTAGGGTCTACACAAGGCTTGCACAACATAATAATTTAAGTAGCTTCTGCTCATTTTAAATATTTGAATTCCAATTGTATATATCTTAAATAGAAACCAATTAGTTTAGCTTTTAATAAGAACAGCTAATATGATATTGAAACCTTTAGGCTTCTGTCAGTCTTATTCATCTCTAGCATTCATATAAATCACCCAAGATTGAGTTTCTAAATCTTTGTGCGAAATCCGCCTGCCCCAAATTAAAGAGACTGCCTCATTACGAGACATTTTAGATATTTTTAGCTCTGTTCCCTCAACTTGACTGAAGATAATCTTTTATTCACTTCTGCAGACCCAATGACTCAATAAGCAAAGATGAGACACATAACCAAACGACAGAAGAAGAAATTTCATCAGGTTAAAGACAGAAAGGAAACACTTAGTCCATTATGTCCAGTATGTTAAAGGAGATGCTGTGAAATCTCAAAGTCAAACAACAAGCCTTAAAACTGTCATGCACCATTCACAAGCATTTTCAGATCAGAAAAGAATCGTTTATGGTCATCCTAGAAATCATTTGATCGATGGGAAAGTAAGACACGTCAGTGAGGAAACCATGTTTATTTCTTCTCTGAGAATGAAGGGAGGTTTGGATCTGAAATGACACACTGTCTTCAGAGCACAATATGTGCCTACAAGTAACAACACAACCCCTTAACAACTCCCCTTTGTCATTTTATCAATGTCTAAATCAGTGGTTCTCAAACAGGAGGTCAGGAATGAGTAAAAACAGGTTAAAACAAGGTTTTGAAAGACCGAAAATTGCTAATATGCAGGGTGCAAGCATAATATTTATACATATTTTTTTTATTTTTTCACTTAACAACTGGCCTTTTGAAGAACGAGATCTCATCTGCATAACTGAATAATATAACATTATTTAATAAAATCTCAAGCAAGTTAAAAATGTTTATTACATTTAAAATATGATTACTAGACCAGAAAAAAATGTATAACATTTTAAGTCTTTAAAATTTGTATTCTGAAAATATTATATTGCCAAGCTCTATAACATTTTATCAGGCAGAAATTCCCTTTTTGGGTAAACTAATAATAATTAAAAAAAACTATCTAACAAAAAGTCTCAGTGGTAATAAAATATGTAAACTAGGGACATTTAGATACTAGGCTTAGGAAATGTATTTATAATTATGTAAATTATTTTTGTATTTTGGCCACTCCTAGTTTCTGTAAATAAACGTTTAGAATAAACAGCTTTGTCATTATGGCAGAAGTATGAGAAATAATCTTGGTTGGCCTTAAAGTCAAATAGGTTGAGAACCACCAGTTTAAAGCTCATTTGTGGTCCAGCATATCCAGACTTCTCTCATTTTTGCCCACAATCCCATGCTCCTCTGTCATCACGAGTGATAGGGAAGTTCAAAGAGAAGATTATGGAACATTAGAACAAGACGACAGCAAGAACGGCAGCAGTCAGAAGAAAATCCACCAAACTAACTGGGAGACAGAACCTACAGGAACCCCCGCACCCAGAGAACGAGAGGAAAACAGAAACAAGGCATTCCAAAAGAGATCATCCAAATGCCCCGATAGAAAAAAGCTCTTTTTCCGCATTAATTCTTTGAATGTGCACCATGACCGGATCTAGATCACGGCGAAAAAGGAGACACGGATAAGTCATGCTAGCAGAGGCAGACCTTTGAGACGTATAAGTCTCTCTCAATATCAGCCCCTTTGCTGGAGTGTCCGGGATTGCGGCCCCGGGACTCTTGCTCAAGATGCTGCTGGACCATCCTGGCCAGCTGGGATGGATCTGGCTCGCAAGACACACGGATTCTAGGAACGTTTGGCCCACTGACTATCCTGAGCTGAGGCTCGGCCAGCTCCAGCTCTCTCGAGTGGGAGGCTGCTGGGTAGGAAGGGGGCCTCGTGGGCTGATTAGAGGAGCTCTTGTCAAGAGGGAGGAGTTGGCCGACACGTTTTTCTCCAGGACTGTTAAACGAATGGTGCTTCTTGGGAGGGATTCGAGGGGAGTTACTCTGAGCTCTCTCCATCACCTGTGTTCAGATAAGCACAATAAAACTGTTCAGAATATGAGCCGCAAAACCAAAGATGGACTGGGAGGTCGTTTCAGAGCATGATAATCAAAAAACATCCAATGGAATCTGAAATCTAACAAAGGTTATTGACAGGAAGTGAGGTGCATCATATGTGGGCACCAAACCTGAAAAAATGTATCACATTAAGCCATTAGCAAATGTAAATGAGACTATCGGTATGTAATGTCCGCAATCAGTGAGTGACTGGAGATTCTTGACAATGAGGACTAGGGCTTAATCAGAAAATCAATGTTTTCACCCAACCCTACACAGTATTAGGGGCTTAAGATCATCTCTCTGTACCTCTTTGGCCCAGGCTGGTTTGTCACTGGGGTTGACCGAGTCTTTGTAGTGGTACAATTGTTTTTTGTCCCCAGGCCGTGGCTCTTGCTGTTGTTGCTGCAGTGAAACAAGGTAGGCCCTTTCTTGCTGCAGCTGACGCTGTAATCGCTCAGCCTGTCTCTGCTCCTCCAGCTGCTTCCGTTTGTATTCCTACACACACCAGAGAACCAGAATGATGTCAAAAAGAGCAAGATTTGAGGCACATATAGAGCAGATAATCACATGAGGCAACATAATGCTAACTGGTTTGGACTAAAAATAACTGGAGGCTATCAGAAGTTCAGAAGATCTCTAAACTCAACAGCTCTATAAACTAATCCCATCGATGGCCTGATGGCTGTGGATCCCGAGTCTAATTTCCCTGAGAACTGAGCAATAACAAACAGAGCCGCCATAAATCCCAAACGCCCCAGATCAATTCACGCAATCGATTCTCTCTGTGAGTGCGCTGATCGCTGAGGGGACAGACAGATGGAATAAGTGCAGTGGATCAAAAGAAAAGAAGTGCGAGAACTTTAAAAGGTGAAAGTTGAAATGAGAGTTTACCAGGAGAAGAGCTTGTTCTTGGAGAAGCTGCTGTTGAAGAATCTCCAGCTGCCTTTGTTCTTCTTCTAATTGCCGGCGGATATACTCCTAACCCCATAGCACAGCGCATCAGAATGAAAGTGAGAAAAAGAGAAGAAAAAGAGATGACAGGGCCTTCAAAGAGTGTCAAAACGAAAGAATGAAAGATTAATCAAGCAAATCTAAAGGTAAGAAAGCCTGATAATAACTTGCTGCCCTGTCTAGATCCCATGTGGCCTTCTGTGTGATGAGCTCACTAACCAAAGGTCACTGGTTCAAACCGTGGAATGAGCCATCCATGCACTCGGGAGTCACTTAGGACCCTGATCCTAATTTCCTGAAGCAGGGCAATTAACCCCAGACTACTCAAGGGGAATGCCGCCTCAAAAAAAAAGTATTAGAAGTTGGTTTGGATTAAAACCATTTTGTCAAAAAGTGTGATAGGTGCAGCACAAAGTCCAATTCAGCCCTAATGTTTACTTCTAGACAATGGCAGCATAATGAAATGCCATGGGATATCTAATGTCTTTTGCTGTTGTGTGTTCATTTTTAAATGATTTTTAAAGTAGTAGAGTTAAGTCGAGGTTAATTAATGCATGGTTTTTCCTTCTGGAGCATCAGTGAGCGTTTGAACCTTCTGTAATCGCTGCATATGAGTCTGTCGGTTGTCCTCTGTGTAAAAAGATAGATCTCATTGTTGGAAAGAGTATAAATACACAAAAAAGCTGGAAAACCAAAGAATTTGTGGGAAGATGGGTCAGGTTGTGGATCATTCAGGTAAGAATGGTATTAAGAATCAAGGGGATGTACATTTTTGAATGGGGTAATTTTTTTAAACTATAAGTTATGAAATGGGGTTATTATTTCATCTTGTAGACCATGTAAACTTCTTTTGTATGATCTTTGTTATATTGGTAAATTAACTTACATTTTACTGATTCTGTAAACTTTAGACCTCAACTCTGTAGAGTGGTAACATGCACGTATACTACCATCCAAGATGTATTCAAAAGGATAAATTAAAGATAATCAAAAATACTCATTAAAATAATTATATTTCAAATAAAAGCCATACTTTTGAACTTTATATTCATCAAAAAATGAACTTTCACAAAAATATTAAGCAGCACAACTATTTCTAGTGCTGATAATTAAAATGGCATTGTGTAATAAATGATAAATGAGCAAAAACTCAGCATAACAGAATGATTTATAAAACGGCACGTGACACTGAAGACTGCTTCGCCATCGCATGGGTTATGTTTTAAAGCCATTTAACAGAAAACAGTTGTTATACATTGCAGTAATATTAAATTATCACTGCTTTTAAAGTATTTTAGATCAAATAAATGAAGCCTTGGGGAGTTTTCTAGATATTACTTCCAAAAACACCTGTGCAATTATAGAGGAAAAACTGATTTATGGCAGTGTACAGAACACACAAGCAGAAAGACTGTACAAAAAGATATCTGAAGAGACAAGGCAGCCCCATTTGCAAGATATATTCAAATTTCGAAAAGACGCGTCTCATTCTTTATGAAAGGATTAAACAAGATTTGTCTTCAAACTGAAAACAAGGCACTGAAGTGAACTTCATCTGGATTATATGTCTCGCTGTAGAGGACACTTTCACTGTCATTAGCAACAAAACAATGAATTGCTTTACAACAGCAAAAAAATGCAGTGCTTTGTGGCATTAAAGGGGCTGAAAGCATTTTTATGGAATGACACTTAGGAAAAATCTTAATTAATTAGCTGTGCCAAAATATCACAAATGTCTCTGAGGACTGTTACAATATGACAAAATGTTCCACAGACAAAAAGCAACTCAAAAGTCTTGCAAATTTATCTGGCAGTCCATATGGTGAGCAAGCTAACAGTGAGATCAGCTTTATTTGCTGCTGCTACTGTCTGATTACAACCGTTTCAACGGTAACTTTAAAGGGGGTGGTTTGCTAAATGGGTAACACCACTTAACTTCTGGCATGAGTGAGAACTGGTGAACTGGCTCAGTTATTCTTATTTGACATGCATGCCTGTCACACGTCCTCATTCACTATTGAGCAGGGCGCATTTGAAAAGGTGGGTGGGTGCTTTAAATATGCATACATCCAGCAGAACATTTCCCTCCCTGGAGGAAGTGAGTCACTGACTGGAGAGAAAGCTTTAAATGAGGGATTGAGGCATGTGTGAGTCTGATATCTGAGAGGACAGTTACAGTTGAGAACAAAGTGCACAGCGCATTACATGTGATTAACAGAAGGGTTTGAAACTGAGCACATGGACACACACTCTCTTCATACACGCCTGTGTCTAAATATGTCTTATTTTTAGTGATAGTTGTTTTTGTCTTTACATTGAAAGGTTGAAAAATTTTGTTCATCAAGATGCTGTCATTTACAATTATTATTTGTATTAAAATATTCACAAATGTGTTATGCATTGCATATCCATAATGATTATTTGGTTATTGCTATTGATCAAAAATCAGAAACAAAAAATGGATTAGAAGAAGATTGCACATTTGCAAAAAGCATTGCACGTTGCTCATAATAAATAATAATTTACAGACTTTTTGATAAAACAGCTGTAGTGTCATAACTAGATATTGAATGTAAAATCTGGGCCCTAAATATTCTATATAATATTATATCTGTCTATCTATCTATACACACATTTACATATATATACACACATACATACGTATACACACACATATACAAACATACGTATATATACACACACATATATGTACACACACATATATATCCACAGAC
>JAUMHR010000087.1:1408040-1419699 GCA_032361145.1 Enteromius fasciolatus
TTCGGATATAGAATAAGATATAATGAAATAAATTTATAAATATGTTTTCAATATATATATACATACAATTCATACATACAATATACATGTGCGAGTATTTAGAGTATATATATATATACACACACACACAACAAATAAATGCAGTACACATACATATAGTACACAAAAACTTACTTTGGATGCGATTAACCGTTATTAATTGATTGATTTATTTTTAATATATATTAAATAAATATTCTTGCAAATTGTAGTTTTTTTTTTTCTCTCACAATTTTGCTAAAAATATTGTAAGATTTATTCCTTTTTCATCATATATAAAAAGGCCGTACAACAAGAGTGACAGTCCAAAACAATTTTCAGAGAATAATCTGGGAGAACACTAAAATATCAAAATAAAGTGAGATGACTAAAAGGCAGGCCCTTTTGAATTTCAATTCCCAATTATTTATTATGTCTGGTACATCAATAAATCTAGGCAGCTGTAAATAGTACTTAATTCGGGAGCCAAGGCTACTGCAGGCTCATCTTCGACGAATAAAGCATCAGTCATTGCACCCAGCAGACATCCTCCGCAGTTGCTCAAAGCGGAAAGCGACTGCTCATTCACAAAACAAAAACATCTGTGTCTGGAGAGGGTTCAGCCACGGAAAACCAGACTATTTATCTGACACTTGCTGTTTCCCATTCAAACCAAGTAAAGAATGAAAGCAGGCACTATTAAGAGAGTCTTCACAAACATCTTAGTGTTGGTTGCATCAGTAAAACGTTATAGCAACTGATCATGATGAAAGACACTGAAAAGCGCTTAATTTTTGAAACTAATCAGCACCAATCAGGAAATCAGAAACAGCTTTATCTTGGCCTTCTGCACAATTACTTGTACCTAACTTCTCCCAAGGTGTATACACGCAATCAGGTTTTATCATTTATGACAAATATACGTTTCAGTAAAATAACACGTCCAAATGCTTTTAAATCTTCATTTTCAAAATGCATCTATTGTTTTACAATTTGAAACCTTCTTTTTGTGCTCTTTAATCAAATACCACAGCTAATGATATCTTTTATATCATTTTTGGTCTCCTGTATTACATTATCACATTTTTAAACCTTGAAAGCATATATAACATGTGCCCCCATTCAAGGAAAGAGACAAAGATTATGAAATCGGCAGCAGAGATGAGAAAAACATATCGATGTGACCAATCAATAAACCATTAAGCTATTCATTAACAGCTGCTGCCCCCTCGTGAACAGAAGCGGAAATGCTTCATTTTGACCATATCTAAACAATTACAAGCATCATGTTTCAGGAGTTGTTACTGGATGTGGATTCTAAGTGGTTGCTAGTTTTTTAAGGTGTTCTGGGTGGTTGCCAAGTCCTTTTTAAAAAGGCAAGCACTCACCCTTTTTTTTTGTCCACATCCTTGCTGGGATTTCTAAATGGCCTTAAATATTTTTCTAAATTACTCATACATTAAATGTGTTTCTATCTACTATTTTATTATATTTTATTTTATTTTTTAAATTTAATTTAATTTAATATTATTACTTTTTAACCTTATTTAGATGTTTTTTTTAATTCACCTTTAATATTTGTATGTTCATTACTTTTGTTTTGAGAATGTAATAAATAAATCATAAATTAAAAAAAAACATAACGTGTGTGTATCTTTGATCTTGAACACCATGAATGGTCGATTATGTATAATACCTCTATGATAATACTCTATGATAATCTGATCTCTAGACTCAGGTCAAGTTCACATGATTTTCCTAACTCATTTTATCATCTAGCATGCAAAAAAAATAAAAATTACACGTTTGCTTGGAGAGGAAAAAATAACTCTCCTTAACAAGTCGGCGGTTTTTAAGACGTCATTCAAACAATGTTTTTAAAAAAAAAAAAAAAGTTTCAAACTTAGCATTTGGGGTTTGTTTATATCCCTAATTCAAAAAAGTCATGTAATGCTTTTCAAACAAAATAATATTTATAGTGGAACAATAATCCTGAGGGACAAATAAAACAATAACTGGCAACACTAGTGGTTTTTGATTCGCCGAGGAGATTTGTAAGATGACATGATTTAAAATCACTCACCTGTGGCTTGTCCATTCCTGATGGCACAGCCTGAATACGTCTGGTGTCCACATCGTGATCTGCACAGAAAACGCATTAAATGTAGCCATATGCCATATCAGTCATAAATCAGAGTGCGTGTGTGTCTGTAACATCTTCATGCTTGTTTGCATAGAGAAAGAAATACAGAGAACATAAATTCAGTATCTCCAGACAGAGACACAGATCTGAGGCGATGGAGACGTCCTGATGGATGGGGATGTCGGATTGGGCCTGAGCCGGGTCGGAAAGTGTCTGTCGGGGAGTGTGGTTCATAGGTCTAGCTCTTATGGGGCCCGAGGGGCTCCTGCATTGAGTCATCACTGCGATGAAGTCATGGCAACATGACCCCGCACTGACCTCTATGGTTTTCCCCCAATAAGATGCTGTTGGGACTGAGAGATTTTACTTTATTTTATGAGAGGACAAGGGAAAAAGAGCGGAAAAATGAGATTCCACTCCATGTATGGATTACAAACAGGTCGAAGTGATCTTGAATGAGTCACGGCAGTGATGGAAAACTACATTTCAGTAGACAACTGATAAATGTTTCTAATTTGTGTAATATAGCACTGCACATGTTTTCCGATGGAAAAATAAATAAATTAAAAGCCAATTGAGAATATTTCAGAATTTTTTTTTTCTAACAAACAAAAAAAGCTTCTCATTTGTAATTATATTTTCATATATGGTATTCTTACTAAGAGCAATACATTATGATGCTTCTTTGAAGGTATTTAATGCAACAACAAAAAAAAAGTTTAATAAATTTATAAAAACGAGAGTAAATATCAAGAAATGTTAAAAAAAACAAACAAAAAACATTTTTTTTGGTCGATTAATCCTGAAAGATCCTCTCTTTTTGCTGTGTAAAATGTTAATGATAATAAGAGACTTAAGCAACAAATTAGCATGTATTATGTTTTTGCACCATATAGTACGCATATATTTATATATACACTGCCATTCAAAAGTTAGATTTCTAAGAAATTAATAATTCATTCATCAAGGACATATTAAATTCATCAAAAGTGACAGTAAAGACATATAATCTTACAAAATATTTATATTTCAAATAAATGCTGCTCTTCTGAATAACATTAACTAAAAAAATTCTGGACAACATCTGTACAAATGGTTTTTAAACTTTAAAAATATATTAAAATATAAAAAAATTTATACATATATACATATACATTATATATATATATATATATATATATATATACACACACACACACACACACATATATATATATGTATATATATATAAAATATATACACACACATATATATATATATAAAAATTATATTATATATATATTTATTTATTTATTTATTAAACTATTCAGCAGTATTACTGTTTTTACTATATTTTTAATAAAATAAATGCAGCCTTGGAGAGCATAGAGACATCTTTCAAAAACATAAACTAATCTCACAGACACTTGTCTAGGAAAGCGTGACTCTGCTTTAACTAGTTTAAATTATGAGCAGTTTGTTGACAAGCCACAGCAAAGTCCTGAACACCGCTGGAGACTGAAGACCAAGTCTAAACGTCTGATGTCATGCATTTCACCCAGATCTGAGAATCTTCTCCACAGGAACAGCTTGTCTTTTCGTCTCTTGATTTAATTTACCGTGCCTCTTCCCTGTGCATTTTAACACGGACCAGCCTTGTGCTGTCACTTCAGACAGGAAGAGATCTGGGTCTCATTATACACTGTGGTTTCGCCACAAACAGATTACATACACACTCTCTCTCTCCTTAACGCACACAGACAAAGAGGCATGGGAACTAAAGGTTCACAAGAACAAAGACCAGGGTAAGATAAGACATTAAAGAACAAAGAGGAAAACAGCTAGACAGAATGAGCCATTTTCAAAGAAGTGATGAAAAAAAGAAAAGAAAATGGTGATACAGAGAATTATGGAATCTATTGCATCTCAGGCAACATGTGTTCCACATTCATCCACCATCTGATCCCTGAACAGCTACATCCTGTGGCTATGTTGGATTCTTCAAGTCTGCTGTTGAAATACATACTATGTATTAAGATTGATAGTAAAGAAATGGTTCTTCCTTAGAGCCAAATAAACGCTGCAGTGAAGATAATGAGCGAGGCTTAGCAACACAAAATAAACTATAAAATACATACAAAAATACAGCATAACCAGTATAGCATGATTTATGTACAAATGACTCCTGAAACTCAAAAAATTTAGTCATAAATTCGAGGTAAAGACTAAACATTAATTGTTATCGCAAGCATCTTTATCTATTAAAACAAGATTAAATATAGATATTTAGAGTTTTGGTGTAATAACATGAAAAACTCATTGAGCAAGTGATGCCCAGTTATCATTCTGAAAATAAATCAATAATTTGATCAACTATTATTAGATATTATATTAATTATTATTATTATCATCATATATCACTATTAATTGCATGCAAAAAAATTTGTGTACATAATATACATGTGAACTGTGTATATTTATTATGTATATACAGTATTAAGACACACATACAGTAAATAATTGATTTCAGTATAATGCATTTACATGTATATATTTATATATTCATATAATTTAATATATATTTTTCTTAAATATATGCATGCCTGTGTGTGCATTTATATATACACATAATAAATTATGCACATTATGTACACAAAAACTGTTGGGAACAACAAAATAAAAAAACCCAAATAATTTATTTTATTACATTTACGAGATTAATTTATGATTTATTTTATTATTTCAAAAGAACAGAAGAAATAAACAAATATTTGAAGGGTACTGAATAACTATACTCCAGCAGCAGTAACAGTACTTTTAGTATGCTATTCCCAGCCCATTTCATCAAGGGACTGACTGTATTGCACCAGTAGTGGGCACTCTTCTACATTCCCACTCACACCATCTACTGTCTACCTTAAGAGTAAATGCTGACACTGATATAACAGCTCAAAAACAAAGGCTTAGGTAAGGACCCATAAAGCTTGGAAATAAATCTTTAAAGTCAACAGATGTGGACAAGATTGTTGACTCATCTTGTCAGAGTCAGCAGCTCTGACTGCTTTTATTAGAGTCCAGCTGACAATGGAAATATCCTTTGTCTTTGCTCCCCAGCTGTTGCCTCATGTATGGAAATACAAAAGAGACATGAGAACTAAATCAGCAAGATCTGTCTTAAATTAGAGGCATTTTAAATTTGAAATAGCTCACCCTGTGGCTCAGTGTCTGAGTGTTTGGGGCTTCCTCTGGCTCTTCGTTCTGGCCTCTTGTTGCCAGGACTTCCACCTCCTCCTCCAGGGCTGCTGTGGCTCTTGCCGTAGCCGTTAGCGGTGGTGGTGCAGGCCATGCTGTTCTTGTAGCTGTTGGACAGCGGGCTGGTCACCTGACTCAGACTTGTACGCTCCACCGGCTGTTTAAGCTTCTTGGGTGGAGGTTTACAGTACTCCTCATGACCCATGAAAGTGGAGATGTTATACAGCGGGATGATCTCTGAGATAAGACAAAGATTGTAATTACACTACGGAAAGCAGAAAGCAAATGCGTTGCATACATAAGTACAAAAATGTTAGACAAAGCAACATATATTTATGTATAATAATAACTGATATATTTTGCACTGCATTTTAAATTTAGTTTATAAAAATTTAATGTACAATTTATATTCTAGTCTACAAAACTGTTTTAAGCTGCATTGTGTATACATAAGCACAATGATAAATAAATCAAATATTACTCTATTAACTATTTTAGTTAACTTAAAAATGTTCAACTCTTAAAATATTTGAAAATATTAAATTTAAAGTTTAATAAAAAAAGTCTTACATTTTATAATATATAAAAATATTTCTATAAATTACATTTATATAAAAAATTATAAATTACAGTATGTTTTTAATATTAATAAAAAAATTTATTCAACATTTTACATTTGTCCACATTTTATTCAGCATTGTATGTGTGTATATGCGAAATTGAAAATAAAACAAACCAATTCACAGATTTTATTTTTATATTATATTTTATATATTAGTGCTGTCAAACGATTAATGCACATAAATTATGCTTATTAAAGAAATGCATGTTATACATTAAAATATTTTTTATTATATTTCATATTTAGTTTCAAATTCATATTAGTCTAAAAAAAGGATTTCAAACATCTAAGAATAAGAAAATAGCTCCTTAAACCCCAACAGTCCCAACTTTTCGTAATGTATGTTCGAATTGGTTGTGTTTTCATAGCTTTGTGTAGTATTTCTCTTTCATGCTGAGCCTGGTTAGGACAGTGTTATGGTTCAGTACAAAGAGACGGTTGCCCATCCTAACTGAAGTATGTGTTTAAATAAGTGAATAAGCCCAGGACCTTTAGTCTACAGTGTACTATGAAGCTCACCTTCTGGGTAGATGGGTGGCAGTCGGTGTTGATAGAACTGGTGCGGGGGCACATCACCGGGGCTAACTGGGGGATAATATGACGTATGTGAAGCTGGAATAAAGTGTGGGTGCGTCAGGTACGGCGGGTGAATGTGGTGGCTCGGGGACAGAGCTGGAGAGTAACTCGGAGGGTAACATTCAGAGTGAGGCGTCACCACAACCCTCCGCACGCCTGTGTTGTCCTCCAGAACCTGAAAAGACAAACATCCACAGACGTCAAGCCAAACAATTCCCAACCTTCCAGGCCCTCTGATGTCAGACATCAGAGCCCCACCCAACAAATAACACCGGATCTAACGTGCCAGCAGTCACAAGTCAACCGCAGACATTCAGTGCCACTTTAAACAAAGGGCAGGAATGCAAAAGTAAACAAGGCTTTCTAATGGAACAGCTATCAAGTACATTCCACTGAAGGAATGCATGCACGGAAGATGCTTACAGAAATCGCAGACCTGCCGGTACAGTTCACATGGGAGAAATCAACTCACTGACCTCAATTTATAAACCATGCTGACCAGCTTGTTTACCCAAGGTTAGAAGGTGAAGTTAGTGACGACAGCAGAAAACTACTAAAAATGCTTTTACTGAAGAAAAGAACTGTTTGGATCAGCAGGGAATCTTATGCTCTTGGTTCAAAACAGCATGTACCTTCAAGCTCCCCTGTGGTATTTTCTAGCTTGTGACTGATGTAATGTGCATTTAAGTGATTGAAGATGCTGTGATGGGGGTAAGCGATCACTTAAGATGTATAATTAAACATGATGCTCAATACCAACTAGCTTTCGCATTTTAAACTAGAGGAAAATCTTTGTCCAGAGATACATACTGGCAAACTGGGAACAAAAAAAGCTCAAAGTCTGCATATTCTGACATGTGCAAAGACAGATTATGTCAAATAATCATTTGGGCTCATAAATTAAGCAACCTTTCAGGAGATTTCAGGATAACCAATAATTGCTTGCATTAACAAATTAATTTTAGCAATACTTTTATCAAGTTTAGTTTTAAGTGTTGATGTGAAATGGTAATATATTAATTTTAAGGTCTACAAATTCAATTTCTTGATTTATTCAAGAATAAATCTTCAATTATATATAAATCTTAAGTAATATCTGGACAGGCAATAAACTCAAACAATATCAAGGTATGGCACATAATTATTGTTTAGGTAATGTGTTTAAAAATCTGGGGTCAGTACTTTTTTTTTTTTTTAAGTAAATAAAACACTTATGGAGCATGGTTGCATTCAATTAATAAAAAGTGACAGTAAATGTTAAAAAGGTTTAGATTTCAAATAAATGTTTTTTTCTATTTCTATTCATCAAATAATAACTTAATTTGTAATATTACAATTTTACCGTCTTTTTGATAAAATAAATGCATTTTTAAAAATGTCTTTTAACAGCACTAAAAACTTACTAGTCTTACTGACTAGAAACTCTGAACAACATTTTATGTTGACTGTAGATTTAGTTCAGTGTAGAGGTAAACAAAATCGAGGACACATGCTTGTGCAATAAAACAACACTTCCCATCAGTTTCTGAAGCAACACTTCCCCACATAATGAGCTCTATTATCACTTCATTTTGATGCTAAAAAGCTTCCATCTTGTTGGAAAGTTAAAAGAGAGAAACTGGTGTGCTGTTCCTGCCCTTCAAATTCGTGTGGAACGCGCTAATGAATCATATTTACATGATTGACCTTTGTGCCATTATAACCCCCCACTGATTTATTACACCCACAACTCAAACCCTTTTTCCTGCCCTCTCTGCAAGAGTTTTTTGACCTTTCTGCTAAAATGTCACTGACATCGACCTTTAGCAAACTCTGTCCCGACACCGTTCAGTAAAGACGAACAACTTGGAATTTTGCGCCTGTTCTTCTGTTGTTTGTTTGGCTGCTGTATACCAGAATCACGTGTTTCCGAGAAAGGGATATTCTATGAGGGGTGAAATCCCATCTTCATTGTGCAAGAGAAGTTTCGCCACCCCGACCCATTCCTGCCGGTTACCTGGGAGACGTAGCCAGGAGGAACGTGGATTGGTGGAATAGAACCGTTTGGTGACATCATGGGAACTTCAGCAGGCCCTGAGGCAGAAAAAAAAAGAAGAAAGCTGTCAATCAAACAGTAACACAATGCTGACTCCGCCCCCTCATTCCATCACGTAATGCAAGGCTAAGCAAAGAAAATTCCAGGGGCTACGAGAAAACAGCACAAAAACAGGAATGAGACGCGTATACGCTTAAAGAGATGGAATTACATAAGCTAATCAAAAAGCTACTGATTGCATGCTCTTTATGTGAGCAAATCTCAATTGCGCAATCATTTTTATCATATATCGTAATATATTACCACACATTAATCATATTTAAAGGATACAGTACATCCACATTACATCTATATATACACTGTATAGCACATTACAACTGCTTAATTCTTTAGATCGTCAGAAAATGTATAGCATAATGTACTGTTGGACATATAAGCACAATAAATTTTAATTGTAAAAACTGTTTACCAAGTTCCCTTACAATACACTAGGAAAAACAAACAAATCTAACCTTACATTTCATGTAATTTTACACAAAAATACTGTTGAATGTACAGTTTGAGAAAGTCAAAACGAACAATTTACTCTTATTACAATTTACACTGAAAACCCATAAACTGGCATTCCCAGAGTTCCCTGTGATACGTCACATTTTATGGTATTTTGTTTAAATATTTGATTAGCTTAGTTGATTAGCTATATACAGTGCCCTCTACTAATATTGGCACCCTTGGTAAACCTGAGCAAAGATGGCTGTGAAAATAAATCTGCATTGTTTATCCTTGTGATCTTTCGTTCAAAAAATTGACAAAAATCTAACCTATGATTGAAGTAAAACAATTGAAAATAGGGAGAAAATCTGATTGTGAAATAATTTTTTTTCTCCAATACTTGTTGGCCATAATTATTGGCACCCCTCGAATTTTTTATGCGTAAAATATCTCCGAAGTATATTCCCATTCATATTCACAATTTTGAGCACTCCAGGGTGATTATGAACATGAAAATATCCAGCCCTGGCTTCCTGTTTCACAGAAATATATATAGATATAATATAAATATAATAATAACAATATATATATACTGAGTAACTGACACCTCTTTGTTATGGAATACTCTTATTGGCTGTTTTAACGTACAGTACATGTTTGCTTTAATTTATTTTCAAAATCTAAGGTAAACTAGCTGTTGTTACTTTCAATATAGCTACAAAGGCCATGCAACATGATATTTCAACTCACTTTAGACACTTGAATAGTGCACATAATCACCTGAGATTTATCTACCGTCATAAAGGGTGCTTGCTGTTTCAGCCGCGACAACTTGGAAATAGAAGCCATTTTTAAAATAGAAATGTTAATTACTTTTTTGTAAATTACTGTTTCATACTGGAAAATGTTACCATTCATTTTGTGTTTAAACGTGTTTATAGTTTTGCTAAATTTTTACAGAATTATTTCTCTGAAAGAAAAAGACAGGATTTGGATTTTCTTAACAGTGTACAACTTCAACCGCACTTCCATTCATACATAAAGCGATATATATAGGCCTACTATTATACACCAAATCTCAACTGCTTGGTTATTCATCTACTCACAAAATGTGTGTATATATATGAATATGTGGGTATATATAGAGTTTGTGTACACTAATGGCACAAAGATATTAAGAAATTATAAACACTGACAGCACCATTTTCTGTGAAGCTTTTTAAAATACATTTGAAACAATGTGTATCGTGAAACGCACTACCCAAATAAAAACAGCTTGACTTGATTTTTGACCCACCACCCCGCAGGCCTATATTTTGTCCAGTGACACTGGGTTAACAAACAGTTTAAAGCATTGTTTATGGCTTCACCGCAGTCAACGCAATAGAAATAGAGCCATCAGGTCCAAGTGGTGCGCCGCAGAAAGAAAGGGCCACCGCCAGCACACAAACGCTCTCTGTTATGACTCTCATGAGACACTTCTGAAAGAAACCCCTCCACCCATCGCACCGACTGCTTGTTGTCAGAACATAAAGCTCAGAGACCCATCTCAAGCGAGTACCCTCATCCGGGGCTTGTGTATAGCCGAGGGCCACCAGCTGTTTTAGACATCGGCGTCTCCTCCAGGCCCTGCAGGAACCGTGGCTTGACAGCCTCCGGCACAGTAAATCACCAAATCACCCTGATGAATTTTACAGTTTCTCTTCGCTTTCTCCCCCATCAGTCAATACCAGGGTCAGTATCTCCAGCTAGCCGCTGCCGGGTTTGAATAAGACCCTGTTTGTGCTTGTATTGAAGGGGCTTCACAGGAGTTTCTTGAGCGGCGGGACGGGGGAGGGGTGTGTGTACACAGCGATGTGTGTGGGTCGTTTCACCGGGACGCGAGTGTATACGCATGGCGGCTTAAAATAACCTTTTCACAGGGCGACGTGTACAGAGCACAACAAAATCCATTGAGATGGTTTGGAAAGGTTCTCGCACAGGTATGCGGGGCTTTCTCGCCCCCCTCTCTCTTGCTCCTGTGAAAGTGGAGGAGCTGAGTTTGAGGGGAGCTTTGAGATGACTGAGTGACAGGATTGTATCACAGGCTCTTAATGTGAAGGGCTCTTTCATCCTTGACCCACAAAGAGAGAGAGAGAGAGAGAGAGAGAGCATGAGAGAAAAGGATAGAGAACGCAACCCAAACATTCCTCTACTTCGATTGAAGGGGTTGAAGGGATGGATGGCGTGAAGGCTAATGAAAAGAAAAACAGGTTTAAAAAAGGCAGAAAGAAACAAAGGCAAACTAGGCTATGAAATAGAAAATGGCTATAAAAAAAAAATTCAAATAATGCTATGAAAATAATCAAAAGATTAGTTTTGATGTTAATTAAAACTATAAAAAATTTATTATTACAGATTTCAGATTAAAATAAAGCTGAAATAAAGTAAACTAAGAATGTTATATATTGTACATATATATACAGTATATACACACACACACACATACACATACATATATATATATATATATATATACATATACATATATATACACACATAT
>JAUMHR010000087.1:1419952-1431980 GCA_032361145.1 Enteromius fasciolatus
GTGTGTATATATATATAAATATATACACACACACACACACACACACACACACATATATATATATACACACACACACACACACATATATATGTGTGTGTGTGTGTGTGTGTATATACATATATATATATACGCATATATAAATACATACATACATACATATATTAAATTAAGACGTTAAACCGACAGACCTCATTTCTAATTATTTGAAGTTTAAAAAAAACAAACAAAACAAAAACACGTTTTATATATATATATAAAGGTTTCCAAACTCAGTCCTGGAAGGCCACCATCCTGAAGCGTTTAGCTTCAATTTGCCTCAACATACCTGCTTGGAAGTTTCTAGTGTACTTACTAAGACCTTCATTAGCTGCTTCAGGTGTGTTTATTTGGGGTTGGAGCAAAGCTCAGCAGGACAGTGGCATCCCTATGCTCGGGTGTCATGTATATTACTGCTGGGTGAATGCTAAAACACTCCAAATCTAAAGTATGTATGATTCTGGTCAGGTTTTTTTAGTTCAGTTTTCATCCACTAAGCAGAAGCATGACTGATAGTAAATGTTTGAAGAGCAGCAAGAGAGATGGACAGAGGTGGATGTAGGAAACGAGGGATTGCCAAGTTTCTGAGGAGGCTGTCGAGGCAGAGAGCCTCTTCAGCAGAACAAACCCCTCTTTATGCTTCAGAGAGAAGCTCTCTCCCCCACTGCAGGGCCTGCTGGGTACTTCATAAAGTCCACTCAGTCCTGCTGGGGGCCGCTGACACACCAACAAAGTGTGTGCGAGTGCACATCCTCATGTGCGTGAGTTTTCTTTTGCTTTTACTCCAGATAAACTCTCGAGGAAAAGCTGCCAAGTGGCGTTTTGGGTTTCGTTCTTTTTAGAGAAGCTGTGATTGACATCCCGTACATGTACATCTACACAGATTGCAGAGGAGCAAAACGGAAGCTCAGTCTTCCACAAACTATCAGTTCCTAAGTAAGATCCACTAATTCAGTTTGGAGGGCTAGCTTGGCCAGACAGGGAGACGACAAGCAGAAAAGAGCAAAAGAAAGGGATGTTTCTGGAAAGAATGTCTTGCATCAATCTGAGGGCCACTGGGCAAAGAAAGGAAGTGCTTTTTCTGCAAGGGTTTGCAAATCTGATCTGTGTTTTTGAGCAAGCGAGCGAGTTTGGGAGGGTGTGTGTGTGTGCGCATGAAGGATGCTGTAGGAGAGAAAAATCACAGTTGAGATCACTTCAACATCTATGTTTCTCCTAGACAACAATAAAAATACATGAAGAGCAGATGGAGTCTTTTAATGACGTCTTATACTCCTCAAACCGAGAAAACAACCCTGCTGTTCCTCAGAGGAGCTTTCAAAACTACTCAGATTCTGATACCTTCGATCAAAAAAACCCTGAATACAAAACCCTAAAAAAAACATTAAAAACAAATATTAATATATAAAACAAAATCAAATAATTTACAATAATGTTTATTTTAAAATAGTAACAATTATTTATGAATTTAATAATGAATTTAAATGAATAATCAAAATAAAATAAAAACGATCAAATAAAGTAAAATAAATTTGTTAATTAAAATGAAGCTGAAATTAAATAGAAATATTAGATGAAACACGTAAACTGAAATAAAAAGGTAAATGTTGCTTTGGCAACTAAAAATAAAAACTATATATATATAAATGTATTCTTATATTTAAAAAGAAAATTATTTATTATTTTTGTATTTATTTAATTATGATATATTACAAAAATAATAGATTACATTTTAATGAGAAAATTACCCAAAATAAAGATAATATTAATATCAAATGAGTAAATAAAATACAAATAAAATCATTTAAAATAAAGTAAAAGATAATACAATAATTAATAAATATTAATAAAATTATGAATAAATAAAAGTGAAGTAAAATAAAAATTTAAACACTAAATATACAACAAATATCCAATATAAAATAATTAATCTATGCTCTCTTTCCCTCTATCTATATATATATATATATATATAAAATAACAAATGTGAATACATACAATAAAAATCAAATACTATTAAAACAAAACATACAAGAAACAATATGAGAAAAACATTGTCATTTCAACTACATTTTTCATTTTCGGCAGTAAATGTGTATAAGACCAGAGCCAAACTTAGGTGTTGTAGATGTTTGCTAGAGTACTGCTAGAGTCGCTCTCGGTCAAGTCAAAAGAGCCCGACTTTAAAGTGACAGTCCACCCAAAAATGAAAAACTGTGCTATTGTCAACTTGCATGACTCTTTCTTCTGCGGACCACAAAAAAAGATATTTTGAAGGGAGTTGGTTTCCCAATGACCTGCATATAGACAAAAAAAAATGGAACGGTTTGGTTACCAACATTCTCATAACATCTAATCGTCACAAAGTTTGGAATGACATGAGGGAGAGTAAATGACAGTCTTTATGATATTCTGGGCCTTCCCTCTAAATAAATCTAGCGGATCTTTGCCTGTATTTTTCCATCCGCCACTACAGGACGAAAAACTCTAAGTCTTAACACTTCAAAAAAGGTAATTCAGAACAAATCCCACAATCCAATACCAACAGAGATCTCCTGAGCTGAGCACATAAAAAACATCCCATATGAAGAACACAGCATTTAGCTGCACCATACCAATTCATCTTCATAAACCAGAGAAAAACATCCAAAGGTTGGACAAACGTTGAAAGACACACTATAATGTGACCCATCCATCAGAATTTCTTCTGTTTTTCCTCTCAAGCAGATGTAACGGCAGAATTCCAGACCTGCAGTCAATCTGGTTATGTGTATAGGAGATGGTAATTTTTTCTGGAGAGGGTTTGTGTGTCTCTCAGTACATGCAGTGTGTGTGAGTGTGTGTTTTCATGTTTCTGTGATTGCACGGCCCATTGTTCTCACTGTAAACACTATCTGTCTCTCTACATCCAACGAGGAAAATTCGCAGCCCAGGGAGCCCAAGTGTTTATCCAACAGACGCGCTGATCAAGGGGACGTATTTGTGTTTCACAGACCCTGGAGGCACTCAATTATTTCCCTACACGCATTCTCAACTAATTCAGGCACCATTATATAGTCCCTCAACTTAACTACGATGCAAAAAAAAGGCATTTTGAGCCATAATCATAACAAAATGTAACGCAAAGGTCATTTAGTTGCAACTCACCTCTGCTGAACTCCAAACACTGTTAAATAACAGACAGTAGAGCTATGCTTTTCTGCATTTACACCGGCTCCAATCACAAGGTCAACTGTATACCAGGCTCAAATATTTACTATGAAATGTTTGCATTCGTATTAATGAAAGTTATTGCAGTATTCTTGGCGGACTGCCTTGAGACACACTCTTTCAGACAGGCGCACAAACATACTTTATTAAAGGTCGCACAGGTAGAGATCTCAATCAAAAATGCTGGACCTGTGAAATGCATTTTGCAATTATTTTATACAATTTGTATATAAATAGAGATATTTGTATGTTCTTAAACGCGTTTAATCTCACAATCTTGATCTTAGTCAACTCTTTCTTGGTATTCATTTTGAACTTATGGTGCTTCAGATCTCCTGATGCAAAACTGATTTCATCTGTATAAGTCTGAACTGCATATTTGACTTAATGTTCATAAAACTAAATAAATAAATAAATAAAAATAGCAGAATGTAAGCAAATAAATTAATATGACTTATACCGTGTCATAAAAAGTGTCATATTTTGCTAATTTAATGGTTTTAAAATAATTATAATAATTATAATAAATAATAAAACATAGCATATTTTATAATAAAAAAAGGACGAGAGTGCTGACAGCATAAATAAATTTCAAACCTAAAATATATTTTATAATATGTAATCAGTGTCATATTTTGCTTGTTTAACAGTTAAAAAAAAAAAAAATTGACAAAAAAATAAATAAATAAAAAACAAAAATGGTCGATTTCAAACAGCATACTGAGTGCTGACAAATTAAATACATACATTAATAAATTAAAATATATTTTATATATTATATTTATTAATGTTTTAAAACCATTTTTAACGTTTTACTGAAATGTGAAAATAAAATAAAATAAATTCTAAATTGACATAATATATTTTAAAACCTGTTTTCTTTAAAAACTGACATTATAAAATATATAAAATATTTTACAAAAATGTTACTGCTGGCAAAAAATAAGATAAAATAGTTTCTCTCCACACATATATAATTCAAAATGTTTTATATAATATAATACAGAAGCGCTTGAAAAAAAGATTATAAAAATAAATTAATTGATACATTTAATTAATTTAAAATATTGACAATATATTTTAGAAATTTGTTTTTTCAATTGACATTTTTAAAAATGGCTTCCCATAAGTTCAACATTTTAACTTTTATTATACTTAAATTTATTTCTACTCCATTTATTTCAAATAACATGCTTTGTTTTTGTTTTAACAGTTTTTGTTTAATATATCTATAATATAGAAAAAAATATTATTTATTTATTTTTTAAATAAATAAATGTTAAAAAGTCTTTTTTTGGTCAATTTTGAATTAATTACATTTTTAAACTTTTATTTACAATTTTAATTTCAATATATTTTATTAAATTTTTTTTTAAATGAACTAGATAAAAAGAATAGACTTTAAAAAAAATGGAAGACAAGATGTAGCAAGCAGATGAAAGTCATTAAACCAGATATTGGCCACAGAGGAATGCAGTATGGGATTTGGCTGGGAGATGCTGATTCAACTGAATCTAACACAAAGACCACCTTTTAAAGCTAAAACAAAACGGCTCAAAAACTGCCATATTCCAAACAGTCTGTCTGGAGATCCACCCTGGCTTGGGAACGGTGAGCCCTGTGGATATGTAGCGCTTGGTTGTGAATTCCCAGCATGTTTGGGGTGGGAGGGTGTTGGCTTTCAGGATGTGCAATAAAAATGGTCCGCAGACTCATTCAGCTCTTGCGCGGAGAGCGTTACGCAAACAGCCCTCCAGGAAAACGAGACTACTTCACGGCTACCCTCCAGTCGCTCCCCCTCTCAGCAGCTGATTAGTCCGGGGAATGACCTGAATTACTCCCAGTGTCATTGATAAAAGCCCATTCAGAGAATTAGACCAGGGTGTCGCTATCATGCCAGGCCATCTCTGGTGTTTCAAGGCATTGTTTTCATTTCCATGCTTCCCATCCTGAGTTAACAGGGTGAGAACTTTACCCTCTCCCCACCCAACATCCGTGAAAAAAACCCAAAGCAACGGAAGCTTGAGTGAATCACGCAACGATAAAGACGAGCCTCTGATTTATAGCTACTGACCAATGATTTCAGAGACACGCTTTGACCTCGCTGGGCTGAAGGGACTCTTGTATGGGGCTATTCCCATGTGAACGGGAAAGGAAAATTATGTAGGAGGCAGACCTGACCTTCTCCAGCTCCTCTCCAGCCCTGCACGCCTGATCAGAGTATGCTGCAGCTCTGCCTTTCTCAACAGTCAACTTTAACATCAGAGCTTCTGCTACAGATCTGAGTCTGTCTCGTGCTAGAGTTGGCTGACTCAGTTACATTGAGTAAAGTAAGTGTATAACTAATAAACAACATTCATAAATAATTAAAAATAGTGTTTTTGTCTTTGGCAGTGTTATATTATTATTAATATTTATTTATATTCCCTGCTTTAACACAGGAGTCAAATTTGGTGAACTATTAGTGCAAAACCCTAGATTTTTCAGTGCTTACACCTTGTGGTCATTGAGAAAACACTAGCATTCAATAATGTTAACTCAGTTCTGCACAGCTTGAGCTCAGTTAGCACACAATTACCCGGGTGGAAACACTAGTCACAATTTATCACACACCAATCAGAACCTTCGATGGAGATAAAAGGAGTCAGTTTACAGTTATTCTCAGGGGCTTCGGTCCATTTCTCAGATCAGAAATGACATTCTCAGAACTACTTGTTCATCTAGTCTCTTGTGTAGATCATAAAACATTTCTCATTCTTTTGATCAAGTTGCCATTGCTCTGGTGCAATCATGCACAGTGACATCTAGTCATTACTGTAATACATTATTTACTGTAAGTCATTACGGTAAACACAAATTGGTTGATCTAACTGTTATAAACTGTCAACCAAATTTTCTTTTTCAATCAACATCCCACATACAGTAATGTGTACATTTGTACTTTTGAAATGAATATATGGCATACATAAACACAGTCTATTGCATTTCAGTACAGTAACTGCCAAACTGATGCCGTAGTTCATAGATCAGGTAGTTCTAGCAGAGTGTACTGTCATATTGAGAACATAACGAAGCATCTTGTTTGTGAAGAATGACACAAGGACATCAGGCATGCAAGAGGATTTTACCCCCACTGTTTGTCCAGAGCCAGTATAGTCTGTGATGTGGACCAGATTCTTTGGCCTGACCCAGAGCAAAGACTTCAGGATGCTGAGGCAGAAGATTTTTTTGAATGAATAAAAATTAATTTGCACCAGTGTGAAAGACTATGCTGTTGTGTATGTGTTTTTGAGGACTTGTGTTTGATGTCTGAGGGCAAAGTTTGGTTTTTCAGCAAAAGTTAACGGTTTTGAGTGAAGAGCTTCATTTTGGGAAATTGGGTGAGATGTTATGGATTTGCGTTTACTGTTGTGAGAATATAAGGCATAGTTTCAAGAAATGTGTTTGAGCAATCGAGAAAAACTGTAATATATCAATTTAGCTCTCTATTTGTATTTCAGTTATAATTATAGTAATTTTAACACTTCAGTTTTACTGAAAATCAAATGAAATCGTTGAAAATCAGAACTGAATGAAAGTTTAATTTCTTAAGATTTGTATTTCATAGCTTCTATTACCATTTCATTTCATTTTCTTTCAATAACATGCTTTTGTTATTTTATTTCTTATATATTTCTATTTATCTTTTAGCATCATTTCAAACTAAATTTCTACAGGTAGTTCTTTGGAAGAAAGTGCAGTGGCCAGGACCAGGAATGTGTTTAACAAAAGCCATTCTGGTGAATTTTGATGCCGTTTTAATTTTAAGCACACTAGGTATGCACAAATATAAAGGTGCAGAAGAAATACTGTAGAGCAAGAGGGGAAAAAGAGGTAAAAGGGGAGACTACCATGGCAGACCTGCTCTGACATGCTCTGTGCTCAGGAAGGAGTTTCCTTTGCTCTGACATGATCTACAGTTCAGACTCAACATAGATAGAGGGCGAGAGAGGAAGACAGACAGAGGGAGAGAGAGAGAGACTGTCTGGATGAAGCCCGTCACGTTCATAAATGGTGCCATTGTCTGTCTAAAAAAATTCCTCAAAAGCCCAAACTGTGCTCACGTTACTGCAGATGGAGATCATGCTCAGTGTGGCTCCTTAATTTAAATATATCCCAGGATTAAATGTAGTAGATAAAGAGGAAAAAATACAAACCAACACAAAGAGTTGCTTTTAAAGAGGCAGTCTACCCAAAAATGTAAAAAATGCCTTTGCAAGACTGTAGTTTCTTTCTTCTGTGGAGCACAAAAAGCACATTTCTGAAAAATATGGTGCCCAACGTTTGCAATATAATAAAAGCAACTTAGGACCGGTCCTGTCAAGCTTCAAAAAAAGCATTGTGTAAGCATAATAAAAGTGACCCATATGAGTTATGCACTATACTGCAAGGTTTTTAAAGTCATATGATACTTTGTGTGAACATGTTCTTCAAAAATGTTCCACAGAAGTCAGGAGGGTGAGTTAATAATGAGACATTTTTTCATTTTTGGGTGAACTGTGCCTTTAAATACACTCAGATTAAATCGGTGATGTGGGTTTGCACAGGTTAGTAAACCAGAGGAGGGTTATGGAGTTCACTCTCATGAAGTGCACACTCATCCTGTTTGAGCCAGGCAGAGCACACTGTGCCAGAGAGCTGGCAGGGACCGAAGGTGTCAATCTGCCCTTGTTATCCTGGAACTTGAGACTACGATTACCAGACCACTGCCCCATGAAGGCACGCAGAAAGCCTGCTGCAGGACACAGCGGCAGCTGAAAATAGTAGGTCAGCAAAAAAGAACGGAGAAAGAGCTAGAGAAATGAGAAAAAGAGAAAGAGAGGGAGAGAGAGTAGGAGGAGAAAAAAAACTAACTGGTGGAATGTTCCACTGTGTAATGTTCTGGAGAATGTGGCGGCAGTAGGTTGAAATCCAGGGAATTAGGATATGAAAACTTTTAAACGAAACGAGCAGCAGAAGCAGAATTGAGATCTCCTTAATAGCTCAACTGTTTGTCCTATACACCAACAAGACTAAAAGCAGAGTGAATCGAGACTTAAGTAGTAAATTCATATTTATAAACAACACAAATAAAAGAAATCTCTTCGTATAACACACTAAGGCTTTGCTTGTGCTCTTTCCGTGTAAGGCAATCACTGTAATGTAATCCCAATCCAACCAAGCGCTCTCCAAATTAGATTATATGATACAGAAATTTGAATAAGAAAAATAATTCATTGTCTGACTTTACTACATAAAACATCTGCAAGAAAACAAACAGCAGACAGGCTGAATGAACATGCTAATTCACTCTGATAGCGGGTGGCATTTCCTTACTGTTGTAAACAATGCTTTAATACGCAGCCTGTAAAAGGCCAGATGAAAACAAAATGGTGAATACCATCTGAGCTTCTCGAAAGACAGCCAATAAGTTCCCCTCAAAGATACATTCACCAAAAGGACGTGACTGAGACACAACGCTGCCCTTTTCCTCAGACCGCTCTCTCTGCCCGTTCCATGATGCACACAAAAATCCACTGTTCCTCAGCAGAGTGAGTCAGAGGAATGGAATTGAAGCTCTGCTATGATCATCTGTGCGGCAGAGGGGGTTTCCTCCACCAGGAAAGAGCACAGACCAGATGAGAACAGTCACATACTAAACGAGGAGGAAAAAAAACAAAACACCAAAATCCCATAAAAAGCAGAACAGTGCAACCAAAAAACAGGAACAAAACAAAGAGCAAGATGGAGAGAGCAAAATAACCTAAACTTGAGTTAGTGAGTTTGAAATAAGCTGCTTTTTTTTTTTTTTTTTTTTTTAAAGCTAACCACCATCTGTTCCTGGAACTCCTGCTCTGTGCTGTTTGTAGTCGCTCAGGCTACTGTGGGAGGCGTCAGCATCTCTTAGCATGTACAGTATATGCATCTCTGCACACATATAACTCACTCCGTGTGTGGGACTCTCCGTTTCAGTGCAAGTGTAGAATGTTGTGTGTTTCTCTATAGTTGCTACTCTGATTCTGGACATCATAACTCTGACAGTATAACATAATGAACACTTTTCACAGATTGTGATGTCACTTTTAACATTGTAAATTGAATTTTTATATTTTTAAACAAAATATAGTTTGTGTTGATTACCTTAGTTTTAAATTACAGAGAACAAGTTCACGCTAATGCATACGTGTTTCTAAAACAACAGCTTTCTATCGCCTGACCAATGGAATTAATCTCTCAACATTTTTTCCTCTTTTTGGAAAGTCAAAAAATGCTAGCCTGGAATATTTTTTTTTTGCTATTAGAGCCAATGGGAATGCAGAATTACATTTGCTGTAGTTTCCGTTTACTGCTGTAGAAGTGCACGCTAAAAATATTCTGTAGCTTTAAAAAAAAAAAAAAAAGCTGTGGTTGCGAGAATAATTTTGGAAAAACTATTTATGGCCAAAAACTGTAAGTTTACAGTATAACTGTAATTTACAAACAAAAAAACACTGAATGTCTGCTAGTAAATTCAACAACACACACTGCTATTAAAATGCTATTAAAAAAGGTTTTGTACCTTTAAAATACTGACAAGCACCATAATAATGCAGGGGGTAAAAGAGAAGTATATACTAATATATAGGAGGAGTCATTTAAATGCAATAAACATTCATTCAACAACAGAAGATGTAACAAAGCCCAAACGTACATAACTAATAACAAAAGCTATTAAAAACATGTTCATTTAAGCAAAATACTTTCAAATGTGCAGTGCACAGGGAATTCTGGGAATATCAGTTTACAGTTTTTGACTGCAGTTTCTACATTGATTTGTTCTATTTACTTCTTAAAAGAAATTGTACGATTAACAGCATTTTACTGTAAAATTACATTAAATATCTGTCTAGTTTTTCCTTGTATACAGCACAGGAAATGTTAACCTATTAACTGTTTTTTCCATAGCGATTTTACAGTTAATTACACTTATTTTTTACAGTGTACTTTTCCTCCATGACTCTTTGACGAACAAAGTTCAAACAACAGCATTTATTTGAAACATCGCTATAAATGCCTTTACTGTCACTTTTGATCAGTTTAATGAAAGACGTTCTACAGTTTGGTTAGTCGCTACATTAAAGATATTCCACTCGGATCCTGCAGAAAACTCCAAAAGAGAGATGAGCCAGACACAGTGTTTTATGATGCTTTAACATAAACATGTGACGTTCATCAAGACCAGCACGTCCCACAGTGAGATCAAAAGCTCAGTACAACTCGCGCCCCCCAAGACTGCGTCCGTATTTTGTCTCCCGTGAGGCCACGGGCGACTGCTGTCTGCACAGGGTTAACCTGCAAAGAGCGCTGGGCCAGGGGTGATGTGTTAGCAGTGCCTGATCTCCACATGTACACATTCTTTCAGAAGTTTTCCTTCGCTTCTAATGCCTGCCCAAGGCCTCTTGCGCTCTCGACTGTCAGAAGGCAGACACATTTTTTGCTAAGTTTTTCAAAACCGTGGCCGCTAATATTAGACATCTGCCTTTTGGAGTTCTGTTTCTCAGAGTTGGAGGAAAGGGGTGAAGGATTGGGGGGCCATAGAGAGGTGGGGAGGCCTCCGAGCCACATCAACAGGAAACATATTTACTCAGTTCAGAGAAAAGGAGTGAAGGAAAGAGATAGCGCTGGAATACAAGGACGAAGAGCGTTACACAAAGAAAAATCAGGTGAACGCGCTCACAATCCAAATAAATAATATAGAGGAGAGCGAAAAAGGGTGATTAGTATGGAATGTATGCGAGTATGTGTGTGTGTATTTTACAGGCCTCCTGTTGAGAGCCTGTGAGGATACAGACTAATGCAGAGTGACGTATCCGAGCATATTTGTATAACACCTCACAATCTTATTGACCGCTGCACGAAGGATTGCATCAATGTTAATTCTGCAGACGTCCAATAGAAGCCCTACGCCTGGCAGAATAGGGGATTCAGAGGTTTCTGCTTCATAAACCCCAGCAGGACTGGAAAGCAAACCCCACATGCAGTTTTTCCTCTTGGTCTGTATGCTTCCACAGAAAAACTCTGGTTCCTACTACACAAACAGCTTCACAAGAAACTGATAAAAGCTAGATTTTAAAAAAACTGGATGACACATTTTAATTAACCCAGTCGACACTGGCTGTCTCACAGCAATTCCAAGTTTATATCTCACAATTATAGCTTGTAATTCTGAGAAAAAGTCCAAATTGCGTGATTTAAACTCCAAAATGCAAGAAAGAAAGCAAAAAAAACTGCAATTGTTTTTTTGTTTTGAGACATAAATGTCAGAATTACGAGTTTATATCAAGTAGTTGCAACTGTGTCGCAACTGTGGGTTTATATCTCACAATTCTGAAAATAAATAAAAATTCTGAGCAAAAAAGTCTGTGACATAAAAACTCGCAACTAGCTTTTTAATATTTTATTAAATGGCGGGAACAAGCTTTCATACATAAATGTGAATTTTGAACCGTCCCTTTAAATTCGGCCTAATTACAGTACACAGAGCTTTCTTAAGTCCAATTTGTGACTTGTCATTCAACAACTAGCAACAGTAAGCAGTCAGAAATGTCACACAAAAATAAAAATAAATCAAGGCAATTACTATGATTTATGGATTGCATGAGAAAGTCCACAGCGCTTTATTCAGCACTTTCAGACGATCGCAAATGTTAAAGGAGAAGTTCACTTTTAAAAAAACTTTTGCTGATAATTTACTCACCCCCATGTCATCCAAGATGTCAATGTC
>JAUMHR010000087.1:1438710-1450255 GCA_032361145.1 Enteromius fasciolatus
CATGATCTTTACTTACTATCCTAAGGATTTTTGGCAAAAAAGAAAAATCTATAATTTTGACCCATACTATGTATTTTGGCTACCAGAGTGACTTAAGATAAACATATTGATTGTTTTCTAACAGGTTTCCTTAATACTCGTGAACCATTAGCGGATACAACAAATAGTCCCACCCCAAAGTCCCAGCACTGCTGCTACAGTGTTGCTCTGTAAAGACCTGTCAGGAAGCTTAAATCAACAAGACAATGTTTGGATAGTGCCACAGAGTTTATAAGGAATCAACCTTACTCTTTACAACTATGCCTACTTTAGAGAAAAGTACACGCTTCAGCCATTTAAGGATCTTCTTCACACCAGCAAACAAGAACTAAGAACAGCATCCTGCCATATACACCACAAGACAGATTTCATTCTTTTTAGAAATCTGTTCTTGCATCTGGCAGGTTTACAGTCCCAGATGTGGAGTGGACCCAGTCTGCTAATCCAGCTAATAGCACATAATAACACTGAGGAAGCTGGGAAACCAAGAAGACCATCACTTTTTCCTCTCCATCTCCCCCTCGTTTATTCTCTCATTCCATCCCTTCCCTCAGCCCTGATCAGCTGAAACACACACACATGCTCAGACTTGCACGCAAATTCCCAGAGAATGAGAAACAATCTAAATGTCACATTTTTTTGCCTGCAAAGTAACTCCATCTCACCTCGGAGCGCTCAGGATTTCCATCTCCCCGACGTTGACTCACGTCTGTGTCTCTGATCAGCATTTACAGCCAGATGACATCACCGCTTTAAAAATCTCTCAACCTCGGCCACAATGGAACTGAAGCGATAACGGTCCAGACGAGGCACAGACAGGAAATCGAGGACACATTACAGGAGTGTGGCAGAATAATGAACCAATTGACTGGCCTTTATTTGCGTCTGGTCTACTACAGTGCTCTAGTTGAGAGGTCTGCCTATCAGGCTAGTGCTACAAAGTTTAAGTGTAAAGGCCTGTTATCAGCAATAAATAAAGTTGACACATTTACACACCACAGCTATGACGATAATATCACAGAGCAACAAGATCGTCTGTTTTTAAAGAACAATAAAAACATTCATAGCCATTCAGAATCCACTGGACTGAAAGGATTGTGCATTTAAAGCGGAAGAAGACACTTAATAAACAGAATGTAAAAATTTGTGGATGCTAATATTAATATAAGTGTTGATAATCATCCTTATTGTAAACAGCCTTTAGGTCTAAATTAACCACACAATGCACATTATATGGAAACCTTTCTCAACTTATTAGATGTATTCATCATCTTTAGTGTCGAACTCTACATTTAATGATGAACTGAATTAGATTAAAAACTAATCAACTGAAATATGCATCCACAAATCCATATTTGCATTGCAGATGCGGCGCAGACGTCTGCATCTGAAGTGGCATTTAGATATTTTGATTTGAGGTGGCATGCATGCATGCACAGAACCTGCAATTACAATTGCATAAACAATGTTATGAGTAAAAATTGTGACATTCTAAAAGAGGCATATTCGATCATGTCTGCTCGCGCATCATTAAAACAACAATTATGATATTATAGAAACCACTAATCATGTGCAGACCAAAATCATGCAGATCTCAAACATCACGAGGATGAGTAAACGTTGACTAAAGTTTTATTTTAGGGTACGCTGCTCCTTAAATTGAGTCCTCAAATGTGCTTCAGATTAGCTCATAACAGTGTGAGCATAGAGCTATAAAATAAATGTGGATAGCCCAGCCCAGATCTCGTACATTTGACTTCAGACTAGTACCTTGCCAAATCTGAGAACAGTTTGTGACTCTTTTCTGATACTCAAGAGATTACTAAAGTCGGTTTCTCAAGAGCAAAATATGTTCTTCAATAAACCTCTGTTCCATCGAAAACAATTATTCATGATATTTTCTCTTTCTTTCTGTCTATATAACAGCATCAGGACCCATCTCGTTGCCTCTGTCCTGTTTAACAGATAAAGGTGTTACCCAATACTGACACCACAGACTCCAGAGCACGACCTGGTTCCTCCCTGAAGGCACAATAACGCAGTTACACACCCAGCTGCGCTCAAAAAGCTGACCCTGTTACTGCCTGCACTGAAACTTCATCCACTCTCACCTTACAGAACCGACAGTAAAAGACACTAGGAGAGAGGGGACAAAAAAATGAGGGACAGTGCAAAGAAAGAAGATTCCCAGGATCAAAATTCAGTGTTGCGTAACCCCAATATGAAACGTGATCCAGCCTCTGAGCGCTGAGAAGGAGCAGAGGAGCATCTTAACTGGGTCAGGCTGAGTGAATCATATTCTCCAGTCACACAGAGGAGTTGCGCAGACCAAGGTCACATTGGAGAAATTTATACAGTCTCACACCCCTAACATCCTAATCGTGAGCAGGGACAGAATAAAAATGGAGCTACAGATTGAGGAAGTAAGAAGTAGATGGATCAAATCTAAAGCCTATCAATTAACTCACTATTGATATCTGAACGACTCTTATGCACCGATTCTTTTTTTAGTGAACCAAGAGTGCAAACAGCGTAGTTCTAGACAAACGACTCTGAAGAGCTGCTTTAAAAACATTACAAAATACTTTTTAGTGAATCATCGACACACTATTTAAACGGCAAAATCACTCTTTCAAGATTCTTTTTAGTGAATCAAAGAAATATAGTGCAAACAGCGTAGATTTCAGGAACAAATGACTCTTATGAGCGGTTTCTTTTTAGTGAATCAACACACACAGCAGGAAAAGGATAGTTTGAATCATAAAAGAATGACTGGTTCTTTTTTGTGAATCAATCAAACAGTACAGTCCCAAGCAAATGACTCTAAACAGAATGTGTGAACAGTGTCCTCGTCACAAAATACACGCTTTATTTATGGCTCTTTATTTTAACTTCATAATCTGATGAGTCAGTTCTATTTATTGAATCAAATACATACAGTACAAACATTTTTGAATCATTGAAAAAAAGACTCTTATGAACAAGTAATTGTTTCAGTGAGTCATATATAACAATGTAGTTTTATCCCCATACAAATAACTCTTAAGAACTGTTTTTTAAATAATCAAAACATACAATGAACGGTGTAGTCTCAATCATAAATAAACATGAATCCAACTAGTAATTTATTTCTATCAAAGTTACTAGTTATGACAATTAATAGTTAAAGATGCATAGTTTTAGTCATAAAAGAATCAGTCATTTTAAATGGATCACTGAAATTCTCACTCATTCATAAGCATTTCCATCAAGTCAATGAGCATCATGTTCTTATCGTAACATCCACACCGATAATTTAATATTACAGTTAGTCAGTCAGTTTACCGTATTTCAAACATCACATCACACTACAGACCTCCAGCCATGCAAAAGTGGGAATAAACATGCGCATGTATGTACAGAATTAACATAGGCAGCACTCTTCACCATAGTCACTTTCCCTCCCTTTTCTTCTAAAGGTCAATAGGTCACATTCCTTATCCTGATTTGGGCCTCAGCTACAAAAAGGCAGGCTAGGTTGGTTTGCATTCAGGTTTCAGACATCTGTACCAAACATGTTACGCTTAGTATCAGGTAGATCACCCAAGTCATGAAACATCTGATGCAAAGCATTGCTGAAGAGACAAGGACCTATGTCCGCTAATCAATCCTGCCTCCAGCAATTGATGGCTGATGAGATAAAAGGGCGGGAAAAGTTTGGTCTCGGCACCATTCATGTGCATTCCATTGGACCTATGCTCATACAGGTCAGGATTACAAAGAAAAGAATCTAAATTACACACTAGCTCGGAGATAAAAAATACACAGCGTCTAAGTGGAGACACTCAACTTTGCTACACCAACAAAATTTAATACACTGTTGAGTGGTGATACAGAATCAGTGGTGAATTGAACAAATTAATTTTAGAAATAGCAAGACTCAGGACAAGAATTCCATGAATAATTGATTAAATTGCTCATTAATAAAGATAGTCGGTTGTTTTTATTCCACAAAGAGTCAGTGATTTTGAGCAAATCAGTTGAATGAATGACTCACGCATTTAATGAGGAGTTCTACTGAACTACATCAGTGCTTCTGAAACACTGCCAATCAAATTCAAGGACCGGAACTACTTGCTCATACTTATGGGTATCCTTAACCATAACCATAACCAAAAACAGTGGGGGAAAAAATGATACACAGAACAGGAGGGAACCGTGGGTTGTTTGATCAAGGGTATGATGGTGATCAGGGTTCACAATAATTCCCCATGAATCACCCATTCCAAATCTTTAACCACAACCACCCTTCCCTCTGCTAAAAGCCTAAATGTTTTACAAATGTACCATGAGTTTTTCATAAGAACATCTCAGCTACCCCTCAGGGTAAGTGACATTAGCAATTTGGTTCAACTGATTCAATAACGTCAACAAAGGAGTACTGACAACATGACAGATCATTACAATCGCTGTTAGGAAATGATGGAGGCAGATAGAGCAAATGTTTGACTTTCCAACGCAATTAGCACAAACACTTATCAAAGGGAGGTTATGGGCAGTGGAGATCCAGGTGTACTACACATGACTGTACAGGATGAGAATGCAGTGGTGGAAAAAAAAGTGGGTAATCTGTAAAAACTTATCTGCAATGTGGATTTGCATTAATGTTAAGGAGAGTGTATAAAGCGCTAAATATAGCCTGGCGTTATCACAAGAACTGGAGACTGAGTCGAAGAATGGAATGGGACTCTAGAAAATACCCCCAAGCACCACATTCCTTTAACGTTTGAGTTTGGGGCCAATGGGCTGTAGGGTTGGGAGGGGTCAGGGTACGCCTGTGTGTTTTAATGGGGGTGTGAGATGCTGACAAATCAGTGCTCACCCCGTGGTCAAGTTACCGCCACAGAAATGTGCATTTCCTTCACAGGACTTAATTTAAAGCATCACTTGCAATAAAACTTTAGCATGTACAGTATTAGTCTGCAAAACCCTGTGTTTGACGTAATAAAAGAGCTGCTTGCACCGCTGTTTATAACTTTCACATTACACAACATCATACTCCACCTTCCAGCTTCTACAGCAGTGACTTAAAGGGGAGAAATCAAGTTTGATGCAAAGGTTGGAGTTTCTGAAGTCTGCTTTCTGCACCTCAAGATTCGCTCTGGAATGTCACATGACGTCATGTATTTGGGATCGGGTTTCCTCTGGCTAAAAGATCCGGTCCACGAAATTATCCGAGACACCAGCTGAATGTGTTTTCCTAACTCATATTTTGATGCAGTATGTATTTTTTTTAAACAACCGTTCACATTTCAACACTACCATCCTTAAAGGAAACGGTAAACAACATTTAAATGCCCCCATTGATTCGATTCAACAAAATGATTCAGAGAATCTTTCGGTCGTGACATAATTTTGTCATCACGTGACTTTGAAAAACGGTGATCCGATTAACTAGTAAACAATACCAATACCAAAAGTATGTACCAATTTACTGGTAATGCACATCTTTGTCTGCGTGTGTGTGCGTGTACATTATCAAAACATGTCTCTTATTAAAGTTACTTTCCCACCAATCAAATCCTTCACACGCGGTATCGTCAGCTCTGTATTTTAATAGGCGAAATATAAGTTTCTCAGGTTTAGTGAGTTTTTAATAGGACCGCGCGGACTGATCCAGTCCCATTAAAGAATGAATCGTTGTTGTGAGCCGGTTCAATTGAATCATTGAAACGATCCGACTCGAATAGGACTAATAGGACGCTTCTCTTGAGTGTATATTATTATGATAGCAATGCAGACAAAACTGGATTGTATATATATATATATATATATATAGATATACACACAATAGACAACATACGTCATGCTCATTTCAGTGATGTAACAATCCAGCCATTACGAAAGTATATTATTCGTATGACGCTTTAGCAAACAGCTTGTTGCTGGGAATTGACGTGTCATTTTGCAAATGTCTTTGTCATAAGTTTATAAGGCATACGATTGCAACATTTTTAAAATTATACAAACAGGCCCCTGTGTTGATTAAAAAAAAAAGTTTCAAAATGAATCGGTTTCCTGGATTCCAGAATTTTCCGTGAAAAAATTTAGTGGACAGAATCAAAAAAAGAGAATGATTATGTTACAGAAGCCTCTATTAATTCTCACTCAGGCACCACAAGTGACACTGAATTTGGATGAAGCTGCGTTAATGGTGTTTACGAATTACTTTTTATCCTGTATAAAGAGTTCACAGGAACAACTCAGGTATTGAATAGATGAAATATAACTTACAAATAATATAAAAGTAAAGCAAATCAGCTTTATTTTAGAGTTTAACGCACTAACTTTCGTTTAGGTTTCGTTTCGTTTCCCATTCAATTCGAGACTTCCCTTTCCCATCAAAGACTCAGCCGGCTCGCGCTTTCTGCAACTGGAAACTTTGCGAAACACTGTCTCAGAGCGCTCCGGAAAATTACATTACCGCGTTAATATTTTGAACAAAACTCACCGACTTACCTCGGATTCAGTAAATCTTGCTTAATAACACTTTAGTCCCTAAATGCCCGTAACAGAAAGCATGTCATTCCGTTGCTGCGAAGCCCACGGTGGACCAGACCAGACCAGTGTGGAATTCCGCCATGTCAACTATGTGGAAGCGCACATGGGGGTGTTACAGTTTACCGTAAAACTCCGAGTTCTCTTCCGCGCCATTCATCACTCACTCGAGTCTCAACTCATAACGAAGACAAAAGAGGTTGCTCTGTTAGGACAGACGAGGCAAACGTTAAGAGTTTAATGGGTTTTTTTTTTCTGAATTGGTTGGTGTAGTGGAAGTTTGCTTTGAATTAAAGGCAAGCTGAACCATGCATAATTTCACCACCGCATAATAAATAAATAAATAAACATACAATTGGTGTAAAGCTCATCATTGGTTTAAGACTCACATGCTTTGTCCACAAACGTATTACGTTCCTCTTTGCGCGTTCCACATCCTCAAACATGATGCACATGATTTTGTTTTGGACAAATATTAAATAATAATAATAATCCACAATGGTGGAATGTATGTATAATTTCACTCTCATACTGCATGGCTACATTATAGCCACAGGGTTAAATCTAATATTTATTGTAATGTTAGACATCAAAATGCATAATATTCCAAACTCATGATTAAAAGCGTTTAAATCTTATTGTAAATCAAATTAAATCTTTATAATAATGTGATTGACATTAACAGTAAATATGAGTGGAAAAATTAAATGCTAGTCTGTTTAATTAGGTTTATATGCCTATTTGTGTGGAAGTATGGTGAATAGTGTAAAATTAATAGGTGAGCATTTTGTAAAAGAGAGACTACAGCGCCACTTAGTGGTCTTTAGCATTACTACAGTGGTCAGATCTCATATTTAAAAGATTTATTCACGGCCTGGAATTAAACTATGCTTTATCAGGACATTAACCACAACATTACACCAGGACTATTTAAAAAAGTGCGAAATTATCAAGATAAATATATTTGTTTGTTGTAGGCTACATAACTTTATAATAAGACTTGCAGCAGTAGTAGTAGTAATAGCATTTGTAGTACAGTCAGTAAAATAGTATAGCATGTGTAGTGCGTTCACAGATGTCTGATATACAGTACATTCCAACGTGACGTATTTATACAACTGTTATGTGACAGAACGTGAGGAAAATTTCAACTTAAAAGTCACCGTCTACTTGTAGAATGCAGTGCAAAAAAACTAAATACAATTAAATGAACGTGAGACGTCGTATACTTAAACGCTTGTGCGATTTTCGATATGTTAAAAAACCAAAAGTAATAAATAAACGCTAACCATCAACAATAAATAGCATAGCAACTTCACAAAATTAAAAACGATGGCTTCGGAGCTCTTATCCCTAAAGACTTTTAATGTAAAATTTGCAGTGATTTCAAAACCACTGCTCTCTGGGGTCAGATGAGGTATTACAACATCATACAGCCAGTCACTATGTCAACTCTGAGACCGGTATAGTTTCATGAGTTTCTTGTGTTATTTTAACTGGAACTATAATTATGATGCGGTCCATTTTGATCGTGGCGATTTTACTGTCTATAGCAGCTGCTTATTATATTTATCTGCCTCTGCCCAGCACTATATCAGAGCCATGGAAACTCATGTTTATGGATTCCATATTGCGTGGTGTAATGCATGTGGTAAGCTATGCATTTTTCCGTTATATAATATATAGACCGCTACATTATACAAATATGCATAATTGTCATTTAAATGTGTATGCAATATTTAAACGTAATTTTAAACGTTGCTAACAAATTCAACAGTGATACAATTTGTGTAAAAAAACAAACAAGTGTTGATTTTTTTTCTAGCAATATATAAAATATATATTTTCTAACAACAAATAGTCAAATTTGCCCCCAAAAATATTTTTTTGATCATTTGTTATTTTACCATATTTTTTTATTAAATTGATTGAATATAATTTAAAAAGAGCTATTCGCATTTTGACATTTTCGTAAATGTAGTATTATTTTAATTGTTTTTTAAATGCTAAAATCACCAAACATTTTATGTGTTGAAATTTACCATACACGAATGGTTTATGTAATGTAAAAAAAAACCAATAGTAATAATACAATGATACAAATAATATAAATTAAAGATGTTGAATTTAAGCCTATAATGCTTAAAAAAACTTTTCTTAAGTCCCTTCAGAATAAAAGGAATTTTCTTAAAGAGATTTGCTAAATTCTTATAAAGTGTTTAACAATCCTGCTCTCTGATCCCTCTAACTTGTAGTCTTTTTTTACCCCATAGAGCTTTTTAGCTCACAATCTTGGACTGAGTCGACCTTTTGATATTGCAAAGTATGCTGCATCATGGGATGAAATAAAGGGTCCACAGTCCAGCCCAGCAATCCGGGTCACAGAAACGTCTTTTGGAGGAGTGCTGGCACAAGTGTTTGAGTCCACAGCAGCAGAACAAGAGCCACATTTGAAAAGAGGAGTGGTCTATTTCCATGGAGGTGGATGGACCCTCGGAAGTGGAAGTAAGTGTGATTTCATATAAATTATGTTTTTAATGTGCTGTATGTTGGACACAGAAGAAGTGAGGAAAACATATTAGTAACTTTTGTTTCTTTTTTCTTTCAAGAGATGCAAACGTATTACCTTCAATGCTGGTCTATGGCTGAAGTGTTGGATGCAGTTGTAATATCAATTGAGTAAGCATTTCTCTACAGTATAATTTTATTGCTACAACCCGTAAGAGCTTTCATTTTCATTATTAACCAGCTGTCATTTTTATAATTTATATGTTCAGGTACAAACTGGCCCCGGAGGCACGTTTCCCAGATCAGTATAACGAAGCCGTTCAGGCCTCAAAACACATCCTGACAGCTGAGTTGTTGAGTCTGTACTCTATAGACCCGAAAAGAGTGGCTGTGTCAGGTGACAGCGCCGGGGCCAATCTGGCTGCTGCTGTGGCACAACAGGTGCGAGAAATCACTTCAAATTCATTTCACTGTGTTTGCTGAAAAAAATGACATATACTGTCAAACTATGTGAGGTGCTGATTCCAAAAATAGTGCCTGTTTTGGTTTAGCGCGCCAAAGTTACTTACAAAATCTGATTTTTTTATAGCATTTTTCTGTTTCAACAACGATTTGTAAGATAATACTGAAAATACTGGCGCAAAGAGATAAAATATTTGTTAATTTTCCTAAATATTTGTTCAGTGCTCAAATAATTTAATTCTGAACTTGATTCTGATTTCAAGGTTATGGCCAGTGACAGAAGAAAATGCAAAGATGACTGTGTAGAAAGTTTTCTACATCCAAACAGCAACCGAAAATTACAGATTTTGTGGGGGAAAAAGTATATATACATGAAAGCATATATACGTATATACTTTCAGTGTGTGATATATATATATATATATATATATATACACAACCTTATAAAATACACACACACACACATATACTGTATGTGTGTGTTATGTTTGTGTGAGTGTGTATATATTTGGAAGAAATTTACATAAACACAACATATCTTCATAGAAAGATAAAAAAGAAAATTAGAAAATAAAAATATAAAAGAAAAGAAAATCACTTTTTTGTCTCTCTTTTCACAGATGGCTTTGGACAATAGTCTTCTCATTAAATTCAAAGTTCAGGCCCTTCTCTACCCCGCGCTTCAGGCTCTGGATTTCAACACCCCCTCGTACCAGCAGAACGCCAACATTCCCATCCTTCACCGTCCCCTCATGGCTCGCTTTTGGCTGGAGTACCTAAACGGGGATCCAAGACATGTTACGTCTTTGCTGGCAAACAACCACACAACTCCAGCTCCGAGCCAGGAGATAGCAGCAGCCAAAGCCAAGACCGACTGGACCAAGCTTCTTCCGGTGGCCTTCCAGAAGAACTATAAACCCGTGGTTCCACTTCAAGGTGAGCCAGAGCTGCTGGAGAAGCTGCCAGGTCTGCTGGATGTGAGAGCGGCACCTCTACTAGCTGATATTAAAGTGCTGAAGGCCGTGCCGCCCGCTTACATCATGACCTGTGAGCATGACGTGCTGAGAGACGACGGACTCATGTACGCCACGCGACTGGAAGAGGCTGGAGTGGACGTCACCGTTGATCACGTAGAAGATGGTTTCCATGGATGCCTCAGTTTCGCTTTTGGACCCTTTCGTTTTTCTGTTGGAAAGCGAAGTTTTAAGAGCTACACCCACTGGCTGAAGGAGAACCTCTAGTTTTTTGTTTATTTTTATGTTGTGTTAAATATATTTTGATTTCAAATATTCACTAATGGTTTTTAGATTTAAAATGCTGTGCAACATGTCAATGCAATAGATTATGGAAGTGGAGAAAAGCACACTGATCAATCCCAAGGCTATCGAAACTATGTTTCAGTAACAATACACAATTGTTTTAGTAGCATTGGCCTTAAAGTGCATGTAATGCCATATAATGCAGGATAATCCAGATTATGCAAATGTGAATCCATTTTTAATAATTTGTATCATGGAAAATATTTCATGTTGTTAATATATTATATAATTTATAAAAGTATTAATGACCAGTTATAATGTATTTTTTTTCTAATCGGCAGAGAGTGACCAAAAATAGACAATGTCTATTGAATATATAGTATTAAGATTGACCAGTTAGACAGTAAATGTTCTATAAATATACAAATACATATAAATAACAAGTGTGAAATCAAGCCCATGTGAAAAATTGAAACAAGTAAAACAAGACTCCAGTTTTCAAGACACAGTAGTTCTCATATTTCTCAGTTAATGAGCAGATGGGAAGACAAGACAGTTCATGTCTTTCACACTGATGACTTGCAGCGGTATATATTTATATTTATTCACACACACAAGCATGCAATTGTGCTCTCTGCCCTAGTTTAGTGCAGCTGTGTCTATGTGTGACGTCTGCACAGATGTGCATCATCAGTCCTCAAGAAATAGATTCATTTCTTACTGAGTGATACATTCTGAAT
>JAUMHR010000087.1:1464209-1479752 GCA_032361145.1 Enteromius fasciolatus
ATTTTAAATCATTCTTAATCTAGTGCTTTGGGTTTTAGATGTTGATTCTGATTAATTCAAGTTCTATTCCAAGATGTTCTTCAAGTTTAAACCAACTAATAGCCAACTTGGACCAGCTAATCAGCTTACACACGATAGAATGTAGTCTAATACAGTCTAATACTTTACACACAAAAAAACTCTTCAAATCTCTGTAGTGTTATATTGATGGGCATACACATAATGCAATTCCATAAAATTATGACTGAGAGATGTGCAAATTAATTGCTCAAAAGTATGATATATCATATTTGATATAGGCCCAACACAACTTTTCTGAAAAATGATGATGTTTAAACACTTCTCAAGATTTCAGACATGATAGCACCTGAACATGAACAAGGATTTTTTTGAATTACCACAAAAGGTAATTTACTTGTCAAAGGCTATGACCTATCAATCAGATGACAGAATACATATTCTTCATCAAGGTTTGTGTTTATAATTAAAGGTTCTTAGAAATCTATCCAATTTCCTCAGCCTCCTGTTGTTTTACATCCATATGTCTTCAACGGAACTCAAAGAGACTGTATTCACTTACACTGTTTCTTTCTGAAACACAATAAAAGTGTCAGTCTGTTAAACATCTCCATTTGTGTGGAATAAGGCAAGCCCTAGGGGCTAAGGAAGAATTTAAGAGTGGAAAAAAATGCTACAAGAAATCAATTTTTAGTGAAATATGACTTTAAACTAGATTTCCTAGCAGGACAATAACGATTTTTTGAGACGCCGGGTAAGCTACGTTACTTTTACAAGTAATTCTGATATATTATGACCGCTATGAACAGAAAAGCCAAAACGAAAGAGGATTTATATATTTATCTTTACAGGAAAGCATAACCTGGACTTCGTTTCCTTGATAGTCAAGCGCTGCCCCGCCTCCATGTTTTTTCATATGTAGAGAGAAGGAATTCTGCCTCAGCTTTTGTCTCGAGCTGCAGTAACACACGCAATGGTCAGCATGACAAGCTCACACACCATGCAGTATATCGGACTTCTGCTGCTGGCTGCAATTCTCCTGCAAACTATAGCCGTGGCCGTGACCTTCATATACTTCAGCAACGTCTTATCGACGGTAAGAGCCGTTTAACTTAAGCGTTTTCATGCATGTTACCTCAGAACTTGTGCAAAGTTTGCCTGAACGCCTTGCTGTGCATATTGCGACACTGGAAATGCAGTAAACGGAAGATTGTAGAGCGAATGAGTTTTGTTTGAAAGCGTTTCTCGCTTCGTTTGCTGAGATTTCTGCTTGCATTTTGTTTAGTGGACAGCTGCCAACAGGTCGCTCAGTGGAGCCTGAAGTACAAGTTAAGCAACAGCAGACTACAATCAATGGCAGTGCACACTAAAAAGCTTTTTCTGCAGAAAAAACTCGGCATTTTGTGTATGCAAAATATAACTTTATATAATTATTATTGTAAAATAAATTACAAATAAGCACTGAATCTCTTAATTTGTGCACTGCGTGCATAAAAAAATACTGTAGAATTGTATAAAATTATAGAATTGATAGATGGTAATGCCATAGATTTGCATTTTATGTATGCAAAATATTTTTAAGTAACACGATTTAAACATTTATCATTTATTAAAAATGAGCAATCTGTAATATTATATTTATTTTAGCACTGTATCCACGCAATACATGTACGATTTAAATATCAATAGTTAGTAAATACGACATCTTGTAAGTTAAACATGCAATGTAAAACCATTTTGGTTATAAAAACAATAGGATAATTCATGTAAAATGCTGCAGAATATTTAGTTGTTGGCCATATTCTTGATAAAAACATTTTTGTTATTTACAGATGAAAGAGACTTTCTCCAAGAGCAGCGTGTCGTGTTTGATGCGGGCCAACCTGAGAACGACAAAGGCTGAGGAATTAAACGCGGAGGAGGGAAAGGACGACCCCTGCTGGCAGGTCACGCAACAGCTCCACTTTCTGATTGAAAAGGTATCCGCTTCAGAGGGGGGCCGTTTATCATAAAGCTGGCCAGGGTGTAGACAATGAGTCCATTTATGACTCGGATCGTTTTTCCTTTTTTAATTAATATAGGAATTTCCTTATTTTTCCAAGCTTAAATTGAGGAAACCCAATTATGAGAAACGATGCTAAAGAATTGGTCGATTCACATCGCAACGCTCAATGTGAAACCTGAAATTGAATTTTACATTTTTTTTTTTTTAAACAGTCAATGTCCAGTCGTTACCAGAAGGAAATTTCATCTGCCGTCAAAGGTATTTCACAGCACACTCATATTAACGTTTATATGAAGAGATAAACTACGAGTGAATTAACCTTAGGGCTTTTAACAGACGAAGTCTCACGTGTGCTTCCCTCATTGGTGATCCAAGATCAAGACGATTCGCCCCGGCCTAAGATTGCAGCACATGTGACCGGGAGCTATATTCCAGAAAAAGATGGAGGAGGTACGTTTTGTTCCAGGAAATACTTGATTTATCAAAGTTAAGCTTTGTTTATTAGCTGCAGGAGCTTCTGCAGCTCTTTTCAGTTTCTGTTTTGTACTGAAACATTACAACAACAACTCGCCCTTAATCTTTAGGTCATAGTTCAAATGCACCTTTTATGTTCACTAAGATACGCAGCCAGATTGGAAAACCACTGTGCTAGTCAAAAGCAGCAATGCATTCCTGCAAAGAAGCACTGTTTTGATGGTAGCTTCCCTAAAAGGAAGCCCATAAACCTTTAATGTGGGTCAGAGGACGTTTTACTCCTTTAGAAAAACAAACAGTTTCATCATATCTCTGTGGCCATTTGCCTGAAACAAAAAGCTGGTTTGTAACTCGAGCCGAGTCTTTGAAACAAGCGCTGTTCCTTTTCGTCTGCCAAACGCTGAAACAATGCAGCTTTTCTGTCAAACCCGACCCATAATGCGTCTCTTTGGCTTAACAATGCAGGTCAACTGAACAGGAAGGTCTACGGCCAGAAGATTCAGTCGTGGGAGTCCGAAAAAGGTCTGGCTTTCCTCCAGAACGTGGAGTTAAGTGATGGAGAATTGGTGGTGCCGCAGGCCGGGCTGTATTACATCTACTCCCAAACTTACTTCCGACACACGCTCATCGAGGAAGACGAAAGTGACCGCGAGGAAGAGGACGGGACGTCTGGCGAATCGGTTCGGGGGAAACCGATGTTGCAGTATGTTTATAAAAAAGTCAGTTCGTATCCTGTGCCAATTTTGCTGATGAAGAACGCCCGGACGACCTGCTGGTCACGCGACACAGAATACGGCCTGTATTCTATCTACCAAGCGGGGCTTTTTCAGCTTGGAGGAGGCGACAGGGTGTTTGTGACGGTCAGCAACGTAAGCACCATCGATATGGATGAGAAGTCAAGCTTCTTCGGAGCGTTTTTGGTCAGCTAGTGGTGCACTGCTAGAAATTCGGTTTGTTTTGAGCTCTTAAGATGAGCGACAAGACTCTGCTTGCTCGGTATTTCTACCTGAGCTTTCTTTGAACGGCCGCCAAGCGCCTTAAAACATTTGGACGCGCCTGCCGAGATGCTCCATCTCTTGCCAAAACAGTTAACCTTGATTGACGAGAGCTCGGAAAGGTGCAAATATTTGGCGCTTTTTTACATTCGGACAGCGAATCCGACCGTAAATCAGTTCCTTGGTGAAACGTGTTGGAGCTCTAATCCAGCACGTCTGCCTGGAGGGGCGACGGAAAGCGAGGGGCTTGCCAGGACATTTTGGAAGCGAGTTGTTTGGACACGATGCGTCTGTCCGGGCAGGAAAAAGGAAGGTGTGGCTTTAAGCAAGACTCTGACACCTGTGAAAGAGCTGCAGGCTTTTCCTGTTTGCTTCTGTCTTCTTTGGACCTGTGATTGTATTGCCTTTCTCACATTTTTTTTAAAGACAAATTTGCATACTGGGATGTAGAAATGCGATTGGAGAGATTAAATCTAAATCATGCCTTGATTGTATTATTGACATGATTGTCAGCACTATAATTGTGTTTGTATTGTGAGTTATTTTTATATCATAAGCATGAATCTTGTACATTAGCTAAATGTGAAAATCACTGTGACTTTGTAAAACGGTAAATTGTCGTGTACATACTGTATATACTTTTACACAGTCGAACTTGTACTGAGGATTTCTGTATTTTGGTTTATTCTTCGTAGCGTTTGAGTTTTATTATTTTACACCATTTAATCTGAAACTGACTTTCAGTTCGAAATAACTATGTACGTTACAGTACACTGTGTTCTTCCTTTCTGGATATTTTTCTTACCCAGACTATAATTCTTCATATTAAATATGTACATCATATAGAATGTTGGTAAAAACAATTATTGGGCGATTCATTATACCTTTTTAAGATCATGTAACTATAATACTACTACTACTAATAATGTTGTAACAGTTTGAGTTTATTTAATAATCATAAAAATGAATTTTAAAAATGTTACAACAGTATTAATAGTTATATTGTTTTTAAATAGGACTACACACACACACACATATATATATACTTTGACAATATATTAGGTGATTCTTTTCATATCTCAAAAATGTGCGATCCACTGGAACTGTTAAATTATTTTTAAATTTAGCACTCATTTAACAGACAAAAAAATCTGTTTCTTATTATGGTAACATGAATAAAACGTTTTTGTAGAAACATTTACTTTTTTTTTTTTTTACACCTATTTCCTATAAACAAAGAAGTTATGAATACTATTCTTTTTGTCTGTGTTCTGCCCACTTGTGGCAAATGCTCGCAAATACAATTACTGGGTCCAGAACATTAGTGTTTGATTTCACTATTAAGGACACACGGTTTCAGTTAACCATCTAGTGGTGACTGATTTTTTTTAATATCTGATGTTTTATGTGCAGTATAGATGGTTTAAAGTTACTGTAGACAAAGATGCAACACCAGTTTAAAACACAATATATATAGATTTTCCTATGTTCAAGTTAAGCAACAGTGCCTACCTAAGCTATATTTTCCCTGAGCTGGAATATGCATGAATGAAATGCCTCATTAAAATTGTATGCTTATAAATTATAATTTTGCACTGGTGAAGAAGAGCTTACCGGGATATCCCAACACAAAAAATGCCACCTCCACAAAACCTTATATAGAAAAAAAAAACACTGCACACATACAGTTTACTGATGGACAGCCATATAAGTTATGTACTCGCATATGGACAACATTCATTGTAATGTCTTCTTGTGATTGTAATACACTCTTGTAATTGTTTGCAGCACCCGTTGTTTAACATCAAATGTCTGTGCAGCTGTGTTTAACTTCTTCCATTTGCATTCAAGTTTGGATATATAAATAGTCACACTAATACATTTATCATTTAAACACTGGGTTTATAAAATCGCCTTTAGAAAAAACCAATGGAACTTCAAAGCTAAAGTGATTTTTTTAAATGAAAGACAAGAGTCGTGTTAGGATTTTTCTTTTTTTGTGGAAATATGTTACATTTATATTACAGGTATTTAAATGCCCCAAGGGAAAAAAATAACAGTTCGAGACAGCAAAACTAGCACAATCAGGACAACAACATAATTTAGACAGAAAACCGTACATACTGCATCTGTGTGACTTGCATCTGTAGAAATGGTATCCAGCTGATGCCCTGGGTGGACCGTAATCTATGTTAAGTGATACCCAATAAATACTGCAAATGTTGTTAATGTAACTTACAAAATATATCATAAAATGTACTTTTTAAATCGAATTCCTTAAGTCTGTGTACAAAAACGGTTTATAAATACAACCAGTCTCTACTGATGCTGTAGGGTACCATTCATTTAACAGGTCTCATCCCCTAACCTACAAACTGAAAATCTTCCACATATGCACATAGCGTGACCCACAACAATGAGGTCAGGTATATCTTGCCAAAGATCATGCCTTATAGATCACTTGTACTTGCATGTAAAAAAAAAAAACAAGACCTCTCCCAAAAGAAACTCTCGACTTAGAGTATCCCACCTCACCGCTCCTCCTAAAGGTGTGCAAGAAAACCAAAACGAATAGTACAAATGATTTAAAGGCACGAGCTTCAGCAATAACTAGTTTAATTGATAATGTGAACTGGAACAGAATCACAGTAGCTGCCTTATCGCTGACTCTGCTGGCATCAGCCCCTCGGTACAGTGCCATCACACTGAAAGCAAGCCGGTTTGGAATTCAGGGTGATGTTAAAGGAGAATCAGTCAAACCTCATGTCCAACGGTTCATCGAATCCTTTGTCTTCGTGTGGCCCCGTAGCCAAGAAGGAGGCCACAGGTGAGCCAGCAGCTGTGGAGACGTTAAGCATCCCTCCGGCGCCGCTACCAGTGGCGTTCCGCACTGCGATGCTGGTGACGTTAATGCCTAGAGTGAGTCTTGTCTGCTCGAGCGCCTTTTCTGGCACCGCGAAGGCCTCCAGCTTCTTTTCGCCATTGGCCATGTAGGAGTTCTGGCAGCCCCTGCATATGCAGTCCAGACAGGCTTTGCGGTTGGAGTAACAGGGGCAGCGTTGTCCACGGCACGTAAGAACACTTGGGTTTTGAGTTGCTCTGCCGCACTTGCAGCCCTTTTTCTCCTGCGCCTTTTTGTACACCACTTTGGTGGGGCTCCCGGGAATGAGGGCGCTTGTCAGAATCCGTTCTTTCGTCTTCTCTTTCGACTTCGGCGTGCCCTGTTTGGACTTAGTGTATGCCTTTTTGGGTCCATGGCTGTCAATGGTCTTTTTGACAGTTTTTGGAGGCACCAGTAAAGCCTTGCCCACCTTAGAAAGGCCACCACCATTGGGCATCAACGCCATGTGTGGGATAGTCTGAGTGGGAGATTTAGGTTCGCATTTGACCGGAACAGGGGCATAGGCGCCCAACGTGGGGCCACGGATGAAGGTGGAAATGGGTACGGGTTGAATCTTCTCGCTGTCGCTTTCCGACCGCGAGCGTTTCCGGTTGGACTGTGGCATTCTGGGCGTCACTGCAGAACAGGATATTCCCAAATGTTGCGGATTCTTTTGGGACATCGGATGCTGGGGCAAGAGTACCTCCTGCGAGTCTTGTGGGAGAGAGGAAAGCTGCCGAGCAGAGTCGATCGATGCAAATGGTCCATTCAAGTTCACCGAAGGTTCGAGGGTCGACTGCAATATCGCAGGACACTCATCCCCAGCGACGTGGTCTGGTTCTAGAGTCCTGAGCACTTCCTCTACGCTCAAAAGCAGAGTCCCGCCATCATGTTTAATATCCTCGCCAAAGCCACAAATGTCCATGGTGCTGGTACAAAGCTCCTCGCCAGCAGCTGCCACCACCTCGCACACTGGGATCTCATTTGTGAAACTCTCTTGTTTCACTGCGTCGCTTTCCACTGAGTCTGGAACACTAGCTTCTAGTGAGGGTAAACTGGCGGTCAACTCCTCCACGTTGGTCAAGCCATTGCAGTCCTGGAGGCCGTTTACCCCTAGAGGACTGAGGTCTTGCTCCTTGATCTCTGTCGATGGGGACTGGCCCTCATCGGGGAGCGTTTCTGAGGTCGAGGGTGTAGGGGACTGGTTTGTCAAGCTCAGGGAGAGTGACTCCTCCCCCTGTCTGTTGTCCAATGAGAGGCCCTCATTCAACAGAGCCAATATGTCTGGGGACCCTCCCACAGTACTTGAAATGTGCTGGCCGATAGGAGAGTCTGCGATGTACTCGCAGAGCTTTCTGTAGCAGTCCACCAAGATGCACAGCTGCTTATTCTCTTCAAACTGCTCGTAGTCTTTACACCAGCTGCACGAGGGTTTCATCATCATCTTTTTGCCTTTACATGATTTACAGACATAGTGCTGGCACGATGAGTTGGTAGGAGCGATTGGATCTTGTAGCAAATTGCCTAAATAAAAAAAAGAACCATGTTTAAGCCATCAAACAACATAATGGGTATTATAGAAGCACATCTTCATGCTAATTATGCAAAGAGCAGCCTGTTTGGGTGCTGTACCTTTAAAACGATCATTCTAATCACAGTTTTGTGGCTCATCAGCAACACAATACAAGCACTACATTGTATCTAAACAAGACACTGTTCTGTAACATTCAGAAAAAGCCCCGCATATGTGCTGACGTTAAAGTGTCATGTGATCTTGCATGATGTGGCTCATGTTACATGCTCAGCATATGGTTAGCAGGGATCTCGCATGTAAATGCACTGTGTTTATAAACACATGCACATTATGCAAGCATGCAATGCTTAATATAAATATTAAGCAATTACTGTTGTTATGCATGGATTATCAACAGTTATTATTAGAGAAAAATAAAGTTCAAAAAAACAAAAACCTCACTGGAAACAGGGTTCCCACACATATCAACCAATCGATTTATTATTTGCAATCAAACTGCATTTCTTGCTAATTATATATATATATATTCTATATGGCAAACAATGATTTGCATTACTGAAAAATTATTATTTATAATTTATTTTAACATATTTAATATTTATAGATCGGAAAACTTATTTCAGATCAGAAATGATCAGGAATAAACTGTTGAATATAAAAATACATATTTAAAATAAGGATTTGCATGCCTGGACAATTATTTTTAAACGTATCTGTAATATATACATTTATAAATAAAATACATCGTTATTATATATACTATATTTCTATGAACATTTCCACCGAAACCCTGTAAAGAGAGAATTAGGGTAACGGGGCAATTTGTCTCAAGCTACCGGTTAGAAGACAAGCTATTACTATTCAACCGCCATGCATCTATAAACACAGAGCCTGTATGCACGGCTGTGTGTCTAAATGCCCAGGCTCCAGTTGTCATTGTAGGTCAGGAATTTGTGGACTGAATGGGGGTGTGTCATGGTCGGTGGAGCTCTGAGAGCAGCTCTAAGCGTGCAGTGATCAAGCAGAAGTGATCGTGCAAGCATGCAGTGATGAAGCAGAATAAACGGGCTCTCACCACAAACAAGGCAGGCGAGAGACTGTCTGAAAAAAGGCAAGAGCTTATAGATTTCCGCCAAAGCCTGGGGGTCCCGGGGATCGCACTGCAGCACCGACCGACAAGCTGACACGTAGAGAGTGGTCGCATTCACCGGGTTCATCTCAGCAGTGTCGTGCTAGACAGATCCAGTTCGGGGAGGAAAAAAAGAGAAGGAGCGTCTCATCAATGTCGATGAACCTGAGCGTGCAAATCCGTCGAGTGTGAAATGCAAGGGAGATTTCAGCAGATATGCTTGTCTTTACATCGCATGCATTAAAACCACTCCATCTTAACGTTTGCCCCTCTTCCACGGCACGAAATACGGCCAGACCATCATTGTCGTCATCGGATAAAAGCACATCCACGTCGATCCGATTGAAAACACATTCAGCGATGCATTTGCACAATTTCTTGCAATATTATTTTAATTCAACAACAACACGCTGGTGGCGCTCGTCACCCCACCGGGCCTCCAATTACCACCAAATTCAAACAGAGAGCACAGATTGCCTCCTCGTCTGTTCCTGGATGAACGCAGTCCTTATTTGCGGTGCTACTCCATGGGTTTATTTATTATTCTTGTCGTGCATATACGTGATCAGCCTCAGATCATGATAGCGGCAGCACACAAGCACCGTCACTCTGTTATTGTCCGCCGCTCTTCATGGCGCTGCCGCCGCCGCTGCAAAAAAAAAGAAAAAAAAAGAAAACAGGCCGCTTCTTGTGCGCCGAGTCTCCCAGTGCGTCAGGCTGCTAGATATTCACCGTGCATGCTGGCGAAGTAATTTCAGCTCGGGTGTAACAAAGCGCCGTGAGTTAGCTGCCCGTTTGATGTCAGTGTGAGCTGCGCCTCAGGAACAAAAACAGGCCGCTTCGCTTCTTTTTAGGATTTATCCTGCCGTTTTCCTTTCGTTTGGGCGCGTCGTACGTGTTACTCGTGATAAATAAGCGAATTTAATATCCACTCCATGTGCACAAATTATTCTTTGGAGAAGAACGTATGGATATATATTCAGTAGCGATATTGAAATGTATGTGTATTTGAAAAGGCTTCCCCTCCCTTCCTCTCCGCATTAGAACAAGGAGGGGGCGCTGCTGTTCACCTCTCGCGAGAACAAAGAACGGCTATGTGAGGCGCTTCCGGGATAGTCTCGCGATACTTTTGCCGGCTTGGGAGGCTGTTGTGATTAACTCGCGAGAAGAGAACGCAAACTAGTGTGGGCGACTGGTTCCCTTGGTTACAATAAACGTTGCAGATGTGGGGCGTGGTCCCACAAAAATACAGAATTGAACTTAACGAACAATTAGTAAAACATCACAGATCATCAAAATAGCAGTCAAATTACATAAAAGATAAATAAATAAATAGATCGATTATTTTCCCAGACTCTTTGTAAGTCACACCGCACAGACAGACTCTGACAGACTTACGTAACGTTATTCAGATCAGTGTGGTACCCCTGTCAGATGTTGGTTAGAGTTTGTTTTCATTTAAATTGCAACCACAGCTTCACCAACAGCTCCTTTTGTTCAATTCACCGTCTTGTCATGTGAATAATGACACATTAATACATTAATAAGAGTAAAATTTGGATTGTGAATATAGAATCATCCATTTTTGTCCCAGTCAGTGTCTGTTGGTGCGGTGTGAACATGAGGCTTATTTTTCATGAGATTCTGGGGCCGGTTGCATAAAAGGTTAAGACTAGTCTTAAAAGTTAGTCAGCTAAATTTTTCTTTAAAACTGGTTAGTTTTTTAAAATTCGGTTACATAAAAATGTATATTAGTCTAAGGTAAATACAAAAAATAAAGAGAGATTACTCTTGGCTAACTGCTAGTTGGTCAGACAAGCTCTTAAGACACTGTCTGAACATGAAGGCTAAGTTTATGCAACCTCCCCTCAAGACTTGAGCCAACTAGTCTGTCGCAGTTTGTCTGTGCGGTGTGAATTGGCCTTAAGAGACCTAAGACACTGACTGGGAAAAAATGGATGATCCTATATTCACAATCCAGTTTTTACTTTTATTAATGTATTTGTGTGTCATTATTCACATGAAAACATGGTGAACTAAACAAAAGGGGCTGTTGGTGAAGCCGTGGTTGTTGTATCTTAAATGAAACCAACTAGTCTGTTGCCGTTTGTCTGTTGTCCTTTACATTCAATCTCACTATTTATCTATCTATCATTTCAACAACGCCATCTAATGTGGGCAGCAGTTAATACTCAGCTGTAAATAAAAATATTCTTTCTGCATAGCATACTTTTCATAATAAGACCAATTCACACCGCACAGACAAATGCCAACAGACTAGTCTGTTGTTTTCAGAATCTTATGAAAAATAAGCCTCATGTTCACATGGCACCAACAGACACTGACTGGGAGAAAAATGGATGATTCTATATTCACGATCCAAATTTTACTCTTATTACTGTATTTGTGTGTCATTATTCACATGAAAAGACTGTGAACTAAAAAGGTGAAGCTGTGGTTGTAATTTAAATGAAAACTAACCAACATCTAACAGGGTCTAACACTGATCCTACAATAATATGACATAAGTATATATATTTTTAAATCTTTAACATATTCTATATCATTTTAATATTATATTTATATTAAATATGACAGAATAGTGTTGCATTGAATACCAGTAATATCTGTAAAACCTTCATCTTTGAATTGAGTTGGCTGGAAGCCCGTTTCCCAATAAAATCAATGTTTGTTGACTCAATCCTGACTCTCTTCATGTTTTGAGGATCTTGAGAATGTTATTTTAACTTCGGTGTTCCTCACAGAATGTTAATACCAAACTGAGAATAATCCAAACAAATCTTGGATGTAGCAACAATTAGAAACAAGGTAGGTTGCACAAAGTTCATTTGAAAATACTGGACAATACTTTTAAATACTTTTATTTAAACTTTTTTTTTTTTTTTTTTTTTAAAAAGCAAAGTTTGAACAGTGAAAAGGTTAAAATAAAATGACAATCCCACTGTTTGATCGGAGTCTCAAAACATAAGTGTATCTAAAAGCACCGGTCTAAACAAGGGTTCTGACATCACTCTTCAATCCCACACCGGCTCTAGCAGAACCTGCTCTGTGGGTATTCAGATGGACCTAAAAGCCCAATAAACCACCAATACATGTTCACAGCAATACCGTATTGTGTGAAAGCTACAATGTTTCCACAAACGCACAGTAAAAAAGGTAAATCACTGAGCAGACTCTAAACAGAGGAGGTAAACATGTCTTTAAAATGAGAACAAACAAGTTCTTCAACAAAAGGTTTGTATAAAACACGACCAGTGTCTGAAGCAATGAATACTTCTGAGTACTTCCTCCTCATATATTTGAACATTAAGTTTAAAAAGTTGTTCTGAACAAATGTGGGCTTAGCTTTTATTCATCTGATAAATCAAGAAATCTAACACCAAATTCAAGCCAGAATACATTTTAAGGCCAAACCTGAAAAGAAAAATTTGAACACAAATGATTTCGAAATTTCACCCTGAACAAAACCAGAACATGAACGGGTGACAACATTAAAATAGCTTGATAGCAATGTAGTCACGAAACGCAACGTCTGATCAAACCACATCTGCTCGGAGAAAATCAATGGATGATATGCAAAATAGGAACCGATACTGCTGAGATGTTTTCTAAAACCAACACCAATGTAAGACCAGCAGATTACAGATTTTACAGGCTTTCTTGGTCCTTATGAGCCGAGGAAATGCTGACCGACAGGAAAGGCTCACAATGGGATTATGGCCGACCACAAAACTAAGAGAGGAAGCTCACATGCTTGATGTACAGTACAGTTGTGTGAAACTGCTATTAAAACACAAAATAAACATTTAAGATGTGATTCTTGTTGGTTGCTGGTTGTGATTCCCCATAAAGGCTGAAATCTCTCAAAACATCTGCATTCCGAAGCCCTGTTAGAGGAAGAAGATGATAAAACGATTACTACTTTCTTCTCAATGGCACTGACTAGAAAAGCATGTTCAGAAAAAACAGTCAAGTCAAATTACATTGTTATACATATCTCTGTGAATATATCTTAAAGGTGCACTTACAGAATCATCTTCCATTATGGCCGTAGAGTCAAAAAAGTCTGGTCTGAGTTCAGCTCTTTCTCGCCGGTTTCTTGACGCCGGCTAAAATGTAGAACGGACAAATGACCTCAGAGATCTAATCTTACAGATGAACAGATGTTGTAATATGAACTGTGGTCTTGGCTGTCACCAGATACATTACAAAAACACTCAAGAACTCGGGAAACAGAGCCAAGCACATCTGTAAATTCTTACCAAATCTATCACCATGGTGTCCTCGAATTCTTCGTTCATGTCCTCTAGCTGACCGCGTGAGGACATCATCACGTCCTCGAAGATGGGCTCAGCGTCATCTTCCATGAGGCCTCGCCTGAATCAAATGACAAGTTTAAGAATATGATAAACCAGTGTTGAGATTATTTCTTAAAAATCTACTGCATCAATTTGAATGCGTTTAAACATTTAATAATATATGTGTCCCTGGCCCACAAAACCAGGCATGGTTTTGCATGGGTATATTTGTAGCAAAAGCCAACAATGGGTCAAAATTATGGTCAATATTATCTTTTATGCAATAAATTTAAATATAATGTAAATATCATGTTTTATGAATATATTTTGTAATAAAATATATTACAAAATAATAAATGCATTGCTAAAGATTTCATTTGGACTTTAAAGAGGATTTTCAGATTTTTTTTTTAACCCTTGAACCATACATCAATGAAAAGATATTTTTTTATTCCACTTTCAGCTGATGTATAAATCTCATTTTCAAGAAACTGACCCTTATTACTGATTGGTGGTCCATGGTCACATATAATCATGAGCCTTTATTTCTTCTATATGTGCTAAATATTCTATTATGAAATCTATACATTCTATTTTACTCTGAATGAGGTGGTTTTATTCACTTGCACACATGATGTTTGACTTATTGCTTTAGTAAAGGACACAAAAACTTTCTGAAATGTCAACTGCTTAGCATCCTGGTCAGTAGAGCGAGTACTTACACCTGCTGTCTCACTCCAGCATTGCGTGATTTCATGTAGTTCATCCCTCCTCTCTCTTTTCTGTTCACCTCCTCCATCTTCTGCTGATCCAACCATGACATCTGCATCTGAGGGCTGAATGTGAAGGAACAAAATGATGAAATGATGCAAGAACAGTGAGAGAATTGCTTCAGCAGGAGCTCAGGTTACATAAGAAAACCGTACGTTCAGCATAATGTTTCTCCAATCCTTCAACAAGCTGCTTGTTATTATTTAATCTTTAATTCCATACTTGTTCATGAAGTCTGGTTCTGAGCCTGGTTCCGATGAGTCTTGGTCTGGGATGTGATCTGCTGCCTGTCTGGGGTTTTCTCTCAGAACAGTGGATGTGAGTTGTGGGGTGTGGAGGCCCCCTGGTGTCTGAAGTGTGTCATTACGCATTACCCATGAACCCTCAACACTCTCTTCTGTAAAAAGAGATCAGTGTCAAATCAGATCAATCCTAGACTATGTCAGCACCATGGAGTGAGGGACAAGGGAATAATAGGGTATTGTATATGCAGTTTATTATTTAAGATGTCTTGTATGAAACTTTAAAAGGCTTTATTCTACCTTCCGGTCGTCTTTTGTTCTGTGGCGGTCGACCTCTTTTGCTGCGGACCGTGCTGGCTTTGCTGGTAGAGCTGGCGCCGGTGGTGACAGACAGTCGGTCATCATCTCCTCCTGTCAGCAGGGAGTTCCTGTACGCGATGAGAGGCAGCCAGACATCCTCTCTTCTCTCCATCATATACTCCGTCATAAACTTCTCCAGATACGAATGACTGCGGCAAACAGGCATGTTGTTAACAATTCCACAAATACAGTATTAAACAGGGCTGTATTATCATTTTATGATGATTAATCACATGTATAATTTTCTTTTGCAGATTAATAAAGTTAAACTAATGTAATAAATATATTTTTTTTATATATACATTTTTATATAATGTATACGTGTGTGTGTGTGTATATACATATACACACAGTGGGTACAGAAAGTATTCAGACCCCCTTGAATTTTTCAGTCTTTGTTATATTGTAGCCATTTGCTAAAATCATTTAAGGAAAATTTTTTCCTCAATGTGCACACAGCACCCCATTTTGACAGAAAATCACATAATTGTTGACAATGCATGTCAGAGCAAATGAGAATCATGAGGTCAAAAAAAACTGCCTGAGGAGCTCAGAGACAGAATTGTGGCAAGGCACAGATCTGACCAAGCAATCGGGAGATGGGAGAAAGTTGTATAAAGTCAACCATCACTGCAGCCCTCCACCAGTCGGGCCTCTCCTCAGTGTAAGACGCATGAAAGCCAGCATGGAGTTTGCTAAAAAACACCTGAAGGACTCCAAGATGGTGAGAAATAAGAGTCTCTGGTCTGATGAGACCAAGACAGAACTTTTTGGTCTTAATTCTAAGCAGTATGTGTGGAGAAAACCAGGTACTT
>JAUMHR010000087.1:1485237-1497621 GCA_032361145.1 Enteromius fasciolatus
AAAAATGAAAAATATTGCGCATCAAGAGCTTATATAAACAAATCGAATAAATTTAAACTAAATAGAAGTACATAAGTATAAAATCAGAAAAATTAAAATAAATACTGACCAAAAAAAAATTAGCTGCAAGCTAGAACTTGGACAATAAACAATTCATTGTGGTCTATAAAAGATAAGGTAATTTATAAAAGCTTAATAATTTTCAAAAATACCTATTATGGATATTTGAACAGTGAGTTTTTTTATGAACTGTATTAAAATGTAAAATTGAAAAACAACCCATGCGTTGAGTGAATGAGAAAAAACCCTTAATGGGCAAGTCATAACAGGTTTGATTTTATTTGAATTTCTCTAATTCCAAATTGGATTACAATTCTGCATCCTGCTTAATAAACCAATCTAATTAGAAATTTCATGGCACTCATCCCTGTTTGAGACATTTTCAATAAAGAGATGAGCTAATAAATAAATGATCGGTGACTACATGCTGTGCATAAAACACACAAATATCTCTCACCTCGCTCTCCAGGAAGAAAAGCACTAGCATTCTTATAAGGTTCCCGTTAGGGCTGTTTCGGCCTCTTCTTTTTGCCAAAGCCTCCTCAGCCTGAGGGTCATGCCTGCTAAATAACCTGCAGCCAGACAAGCAACTGATCAAAAGACTGGAGGAGTTTGATGAGCTGTCATCATGATTAAGAGAGTAAAACGTGGCTGTCAAAAACACATTTGCTCATCTCACTTTCTATGAAGGAACTCTCCAGCTGCCACAGCAACAGGACGATGAGCCGAATACACTAGATGATAGACGTTCTCACAATCTTCATTAGACAAAGCATCCTCACTACCACTACAAGGAAAACATAAAAGGCAAAAGAGATTTAAGGATGTAGAAATATGTGAAAGGTGGACGAGTCACATAAAGGAAATTTTAGAACCACAGGAGACTAGTTATAAAAAACATATTTATATTATTTTTCAGCAATAACAACAATTATATTTCTTTATTATTTTGCAATAAACACCTACATTTACAGTACAATGTAGCATACTGTAGTTTGAAATGTTTTTTATTAATTTTTTTTTTTAATGAAGTATGCAAATGCAAGTGTTGATATAAATATTTATTTACACACAAAAAAATAAACTGAAGAATAAAATAAAGTGTGAAAAATACTTACTGCAGAATCAAAGTGACAAGTCGTATGGCCTCTACTGCCACGTCGTACTCTTTATCCAATGTCATGGACACAATACGGTCCTGAGGGAAGGGAAGTGGCATCTTAACATTACCAAACTGATGCCTACAGCACTCAGGCACATTTCAAAATTTGTAATTAAGGTATGGAGTGATATAATAAAACTGTGCCTATACATTACCTTAAATCGATTGGTGAAGAGCTCAAGTTTGGGGAACAGCTCTCTGTTGGTGTAGAGGGTCTGAAGGGCCTTTAGACATTTGAGTCGAACTTCGCCTTGCTGTAAGGGATTACATTTTACATCATTTCACTAAACTAACTATATTTAACAAAAGACACATACTAGGTTATGTTACCGACAACAATCACACACACAGAGAAATTGAAACACTTACTCTGTCATGTAGCGTCCATCCCACATACTTCAAGTAACTGTCATTGAGAAAAGCATCACTGTATAACTTCATCCAAACGCCAATTTCTTCAATGCAAATAGCTCTGATTTCCGCTATTGCATCTCTGAAAGAAATCAAGAGAACACGATATAAAAATCCTCAGGATTATGAAACACCTGGTTCAAAAAGTCAAAAACTCTGAAAAGTACAAATGGTTTTCTACCTGCTATTTTTATGCCACTCACCTGTAACGGTGAACAAAAATACCCTTGAAGATTGAGTTCATCATGTTCTCAATTTCATCTTGGTTTTCTTGTAGCTAGAAGATGAAATAAACAACAACAAAAAAACCATATTGAAAATCATGTTTTGTGAGACCATAGAACAAAACTTGGAAGAAACAGAAGCCATCCAACCTCTTTCCTCTTCTCCAGCAGCAGTTCCAGCTTCTCGTTGGCTCTTTTCCCTGCGACCTTATTCCGTTCGGCCTCATACTGCCTCTGTGTGTTATCCTGATTGATGCTCAGGTTCAAAGCAACATTTACCAGGGCTGTCATCAGTTTCATTGCTGCAGCAGAAACAAGACACATGGCAGAAATGAATAACGCGAGTGCAGTATCGAGTATAGCATGAAGGTCAATGGTGAATGACTGACCTGCCAGCGTGCTGGTGTGTCTGAAGGCTCGGACCTGTGAGTCTGACAACCCAGTGAGCAGAGAAATGACGGTGTCCATCATGTATTCATCATAGATGATGCTGTACTGGCACTGACGGATCAGAACCATGATGAACTCGCAAAAGTTATATCGGAATTTCTTCCACTGCGGCCCTGCCATTGTGAGAGGGTAGTCACCACTGTCCTGGATTCCATGAGCAGAGAGAAATTGGTTAATTCATTAACATTTATGATTTCAGGTGGAAAAAACACAGTCAAGAATAACAACGAACCTCATCAAACTCCTCTGTCATCTTTCTGATAATTTCAGCATTTTGCATATTCCTAAACATCTCGATCCTCACGGTACCTGTGATCGTTTGTGAAAAAAAAAGTATACTTTATTTAGCAAGTATGCATTAAATGAATCAAAAAGGGACATTAAAGGCTTATACGATACAAGAGACAGAATACAATTTTAGTAGCATAACTGTTGTCAAACACTGACAACAACAAGAAATGTTTCTTGAGCACCAAATCAGCATATTAAAATGATTTCTAAAGGAACATATGACACCGAAGACTGGTGTAATGAGCATCACAGGAATAAATTCCATTTTAAAACATTGCAAATTGTCAAAATAGCTGTTTTACTGAGCATATACAAGCTCAAACATTACAAATTCTAAAAAATAAAAGTCTTACCAATCCCAAACTTTTAAATGGTAGAGTAACCTCAGATTTAATTCCCTATTTAAATCTATTTTAATTAATGATGATTCTCAAAGCAACAGCATATGAGCTCGGTGATTTAAGTGGATTGTTGCCAAATCTTGTTTTTTTGTGGCTGTACATAGAAATCAGGTGATTGGTTAAGTGAGATTCCTCTGTAAATACATGTATTATCTTTTCATTAATATAGATGTTTAATGATACAGGTTTGAGCATATAGATGTTCCTAGATATACATGTAAGTTAACTTACAAATGCTCAGATTCATGATGTTTGAATATATTTTTCTCCCCAACCCTAGTTCCTATAATCGCAATAAACCATAATTCACGATTTACCAACAACAAAAAAAAAAAAACGCAACAACTTTGGAACTGTATTGAGAAATGAATGAGATCAATTACCTTTACAGCCAGAACAGTGAATGAAAAAGTTTATTAGATCTAGGAGTGCAAGGTCTCTGTCTTGCTTGTATGATTCAATCCAGTCATCAATGACGGACTAGAAACAAATGCAAAGAAAAACAACAGTCATTTGGCACAATTCACAAATAGTCAGAAACAGACAGCAAGACATATGTTGAGTTTACCTGCATGGCACTTTTGCCTTGTTTGACCACCTCAAACAGAGTGCTGGGGTCTGTGCCCTCTCCATTCTGATGGGCCACTCCATTCGGCCTTCTCCCGCCTTTATCAACCGGAGACCTTCGGGCCTTCTTACTGGCCGCCTAGCAAATTTTTTTTTTTATGTTTAAAAAAAAAAAAAGAGATTAGGAAAAGTGCCAATAAAGTAAATGCAATCAGTTGATCTGCTCAGCAGCAGTGGTCTTACTCCTTGTTTTCCAGGCCTGCCTCTCTTTTTCTTGCCCTTTCCTTCCCCAGAATCATCCAGCTCACTAACGCTCATGCTCAGACTCACAGTGTCACCTTGCCCGTCATTTGACGAGTCCCTGCATAACGTGATGTAAATGTTTATTAACATTTTTGTGCACATTTCTATCAGCGCCAATCATTTTAAGTAAGTATTTTACTTACTGCAACATAGGAAAGTCTGAGTTGATCATGTTGTGTCTTCGTACAAAACTAGAAGACTTCTGAAGATGAATCACCCAGTGATGGCGTGAATGCGTTTGCGATTCTTCAGTTCAGGCCCAGAATGCTTCAGACCACATAACCTGAGAATTTAGAGAAAACAGAAGCTCTGATCAGGATGATAGGAAGCATAATTATAAGTGCAGACACATGCAAAACAGTACAAAAAGCCTGGTCAACAGAAAATTGCACATATAAAATTAAAATCTAAAAGAAAAAGAAAGAAAAAAGTACACAAATATAATACTAAAATTGCCATTTAAAAAAAATAATGACATCATACAGCCACTAGGGACATCATGAACCATGATTTTCAATTAAAATATAATCCAAGACCAAAAACACACACACAAAAATATGCAACAACTCAAAACGCAATCAAAATGACTACTTATTTATTACAGCAAAATACCATTTGTCTTAAATCACTTGTACTCAAGGCAAAAAATCATCCCATTACATTTGACAAAAGACACTGCCATTAGGGGGCATCCCAAGCATGGCTTTTCCCTGTTGCTGTGGAAACAGCAGAAACAGAGGCAGATAGGATGGCTAAACATATTTATGTCAAGTGGAGACGGGATGTATATGGATCTAAATTAGATCAGACAATATCTGTGCTACTAAATAATACGAAAAGCAAATATTCCCATCCCTGACTGATTTAGACATGCACTTGGATGCATCTTCACACATGATTTGATCTTAACCAACACAAGATGGCTCCCCACCCCCAGAGGAGACTTTCCACACTGTAGTAATAGATGTTTCTGTGGATACTGAGGATTCAAAATGCTTGAATCACCACACGTAAGCGTGAAACAGACATATGGATGGAGTTCAACAGGAATGCAGGGTGGAATTCCCTACATACAGGGTTTTTGAGACCGAACTGCCGTCAGATGGTATTCTAAGTGGACATAAGGAGAAAATAAAACCCCTTACTTTGCATCTGTAATGCTCCCCTCCCCCATACAGTTTTGGATATCTCAGTAAATATGGTCCAGGCCGAAACTCTGGGCTTGTGCTCCGAAAAAAAAAACCTACAACTACGCAGTTTTGTCAAACTCAACAGCTGACCGTTACATAACCACACCAGAGATGGGCAGCAATCACATAAGACAAACACATACTGAATAATATAATGCACAAATAGCTACAGTTTAGCATACATGCTGTTTCTCTCTGATGAGTAAGTGTTGGTGTAGTATGTACCGAGGGTACAGCTCAGGAAAGAAAATGTAATTTACACCTCAGCAGTGGCGGCCGGCGACAGTGAAGAGAGCTGAATCCTTTTGGGAATACTAGAATATGAATGTCAATGTCAGTGATATACAATGGAGGAACATTCACCAGTTCACTGGCTCATGCTAAAAGATCATTTATTCGAAATGATTCTTAACTTCGACTACGAACAACCAATCTACCACTAACCTTCGACCTTCTGAGGTAGTTAAAGGTTCGGTGTGGAATATTTTCAGCATTAGAAGAACCAAATGAAACAATTGTTCAACAAAGGTTAACAAAGCTGAACCTGCTGCTACTATAACCATACAGGTTGCCCCGTCCCAAATGTACTTTTAACACAAGTCAGTCATTTGTTATCACCCCAAAATGTAGATATTTCTAGTTATAAAATTACATATCAGATAAAAATAGACAATTCAAAGCTAATTTCAGTTTTAGTTCGTTTCTTTTTTAACATCTAAACAACAACCTAGTATGCCTCTGTAAAAGCGAAACAGGCATTTAACCTGCATATTCACTCATTTCTTATATATTTCTACCGTCTCTTCACGCGTCACTGAATCTCGGATTTTCAGTTAGAAATATTACGACTATTACAGAATATCAAGATATTGACATTCCATTTTACAGCCAGAAATTAATTTGTTCTGTAATGATTATTCAGCAGATGTGTCCAATCACAGTGGGGTTATAAATAGGTTTTCAGCTAGTCACGGGTCTTCGACTGAATGCGACCTGCTGCATGATAAACAAAACAGTAGGCAATTTAGTGAGGAGAACATTTACTTGAATGTAAGAAAACCTAAAAAAACAACAACAACATGCGCTGGATTTACCTTCAAAACATAAAGATGTACAAGAGATCACATGGGGGTCAAGATTAAATGTTCTCACGGTGAGGTCAAATTGGTAAAAGAAGTGTAGATGAGTCCAGTAATGAAACAACCCCTGAAAGCAACTCAATGGATCAGTGAATGTGCTAATGGGCCGGCAGCTTCTCATCGAGCTGGTAGAGCAAGCAGCACAGATTCATTAGAGTCTGGGGACACACTATTAAATGGTTTGCACTGTATGATGACAGTCAAATGAGGCTATTCTTGGCACTGGCTGGGTGAGATGCTTTTAAATCAGACCAATTATGTCTCTTTCCTTGCATCCGACAACTGGCTATTTTCAAGTTTGCGCACAACAAATTTCTTAGTTAGATTGGTAATAGGGTTCAATCTGGAGAAGATGGTCTGAATCTCGGTGTGCTTCAATTTGGCTTACATTAGATCAAACTGCCCATTCTGAGTGTGTGCATCATGTACAAACCTCTCATAGCTGCATCTGATGCTTAGCTTTGATGGTTTTGTTCAGTGAAGAGAACCTCTTCATGCTTATATTACATAATGACTTGCAAGTTCATCTCTTACTGCTAAAACACATCATCCTTAAGCAGGCAAACATCACCAGAATAGATTCAATTAAAGCGGTTCCACAGAAAACAATGCTTTCAGAAGCACACAGTTACAGTACATGACTAACAAAGGAGCAATAAGCTATCGCACAGACTGCTCGCTGACTCAATTAAAACGGCAGAGAAAATCTGAAAATTAAAGATATTTGTTTAAATAAAGTTCTCCTCAGAGTGGGGTTGGATGCAAAGATATGTCACAGTTACAAAACTAACAATATAGTTACACTTTATATTAGTTATATAATTATTAGTACATTAAAATTGTTTTCTGAAGCTAAACTCATGCATCATAGCACTACCATCCTCGTTGCTAAAATGCATAGCATTAATGCACTATAAGTAGCTTTCAGCATTCATAGTAGCTAATAAAAACCACACAAACTTGTTCACAAAACAAGACACATTTTAAATAAATATCCTTATGATAGCTTAGTATATATACAATGTTAAAAAGGTGATCAAATTTTTATCTATACATCTGTCTTAGTTGATACGTGGGCTGGTTTAGAAGTGAAGATTGCTTATTCAGATTGAATGGGAATAGATTTATATCTCCCCTCATCTGTTCATCTCATAAACACTCGCGCTAAGGACAGGCAGCAGTCTCTAATGATCTGTGAAACACTCAAAATAGCTTGACAATTGCCCTGAGAGACTGTGAGAAAAGCAGCGTTCGCTCTTGCTCTGTCTTGCAGACACTCATTTCCACCTCGCCTTTGAAAGAAAATGCAATGTTTTATAGATCAAATTCTGTCTTAAGACATCAGCGTAATCAAGGTCTTTTCGAGCCAGTGGGCCGCAGCGAGAGACATTACCAACACTGACTTTTAAAAAAATGTAATTTCATGTGGCTTGTCAATGAGGTATTCACCCTTTAGCTAATCGACATAAAAAGTTCTTGTAGATAAACAATGTTAAATTTAACTGCTAAAGCTCTTCCTACTAAACTGCTCACGTGTACACCTCTTTTTAACACTGAAAAGGCTTGAATTACCAGGTCTACATAGAATTAGGACAGCTGTTACTCAAAGATATAACGTTTCCTGCTACTCGAAGGTTTGTTTATTACATATTTTGCATCCCAAAATAAGTACAGTACCATTTTATTTACATCCAGTCCACAGATTTTACTCCCAATCAGCTAAGAAAATGTGTGAAAATGTAATTAACTAAACAGAAAGCAATGGAAATGATTAAGTTATGCAAACTACAATGTTACCCAATACCAATTATGCAAAAAACGATCATTTGCAAATGAACTGACAAAATTTGACAACGGATGTTTTAGACTACTCTTTCTGTTATTAACAGATTTAGCTTGACTAAACTCAGATTCACAAAAAACCCTGAATATTAGGCTATATTCAACTATTTATGCAAGCCCTTTTTTCTCCGTTTTTTAAGGGACAAAGCAACATTTTCATCTTTTCCTCACCCTCTCATCATCCCAAACCTTCTCAAGGACCTTCTCAAAATATCTTTTCCACAGAAGGAAGATTTTGGAACAGCATGAAAGTGAGTAAACGATAAATGAATTTTTACTATTTTTCTGCTGAACTATCACTTTAATGTATTTTGCCTTTTTTATAGCCACAATCAATTCTAAAAAGCACAGTAAACTATACTTACTACACTACAACTATACCTTAAAATAAATGTAGATGTATGCAAGACTTTATGTAAAGTTGTATCGCAGAGCTAAACTATTCCACGCAGGTTTATACTGTAAGCAAGTCTATCATTTAAACAGAAACATTTAATAAACACACAAACTTGTCGTCAACATTCATGCAACCTGTCTTAAGGATCTCACAAACATTCACATCACTATTCGTAATACTGCTTAGAAAAATCTACATCCACTTCTGCAATTAAAACTATTCATTCATACCACAGGTGATGTGATTTTTCTTATCTCTTAAAGCAACATTTATTGATCTTAGTAACACAGCCAATAAAATTCCAGGATAAGAGCATATGACCGACAGTGAGGGTGTTTCCATGGCAACAACGGCCTCCTGGAATACATGTCACGCATCTAAATTGCTTGCCAAAAACACCCGCACTCAGGAGAGGGCATAATACTACAACAGAAAGGTGAAGTCACGCTAGTTTAATATTAATATGACTATTCGGGCATCATTTGTTCCAATAAGCATCTGTTTCAAGAAAGTCAGCTTCTGAAACAAAGCTTCATTGGTTAAAATAATCATATAAAAACAACAAATGCATATTATGGTATCTCAGCATAACATATAGTCACACACAGATACACTAAATAATGCAAAAAAAGATTAATGTCTAAAGTAGAAAGCTGATATCTTTGCTTGTATAATGCACTGAGGAGAGTCTTTTTTTCTCTGTATGTGTTTCTCTAGACTGAGGGACAAAGCCAAGGACACCAATTGCAGCGATCCTTAATAATATTTCTCCCTTATAGTTCACTGTATAAAAGGATGAGAGATAATGAAATCAGCACATTTGAGGAGAGGCCTGCCAAGAAGTTGGTTTAAAACAAACTTAATTAAGACTCCAGTTTTAAATCCCACATTTAAGTTAGCTATGATGTACTTAAAGCTGGACTTTAGCCGTCTTTGAAGTCTACAGTAAGTCCTCCAGGGATGTACCCTAGTCTCTTGTGAAATCAACCATTTTACACTTTACACAAAGTCTCCCTCACCTATGCCAAGATGTATAGATAGAATTACAAACCACAGTCTTTATCTGATGTATTTAAAAAGCCATCAGATTCCTGGCAACAGTACAAACAGAACACTTACATGCAATAAGACTAATGTACTTCTAGAATAAATCCAATAATCTCTTTACAAATATGACTCTAACACTGAGATTGATTAGACTATTAGATATTAAAACATTCAGCATTCAAGTTACAAACAAGTAACAGCTTTACTGTTTTAGCAAGAGTGTGGGAGGCACGTAGACAGATTATATATATATATCGAGCACTGAAGTGTTCGAAGCCATTTATATTAATGTGGGTTTCTTCAATCAGCGCAAATCTCATCTGAAATCCTCATCACATTAGTCTTAGAACAAAGTGGTTTGCGCGGTACTAAAATTTGGGAATCTTGAGCAGCTCTAATGTTATACTATTACACATTCCTGCCATAATTTAATAAGAGTAAATAGAAAGGCATACGAACCAAATAGGTTTGATCACTAAAGATAAACTTCTCTTTGGCCAATACATAAAAAAAAGTTGTTTACTGAATAAAGGCTTTTAAAAACCTTTAAGAAACTGATTTGCAAATGCATCACCGATTTCACAAATGTGAAGTTTTACTCTACCTAAGGGCAATTTTTATCATATTAAACCTTTAAGATTTCATGAATATGATTATTCCTGATTTCTAAGCATTCAAAACCCAAATGTAAAATTGAAAACCCAAGGAAGGTTGTTTTCCATTTTGATATCTCCTTGCCATATCCATTTAATATATTGTGTGGAATATTGAATCCTAACCGAGGGAAAATATACAACCTGGGCAGACAAACAATACATTTAAAAACAACACGGCAAAGAAATGCTTTTCATCTCTTAACTTAAGAGTACTTGATGCACTGACAAAACCCTCTCTCATTTTATAAATAAATAAACCACATATCCTTTAAGGTGTTGTATGGTTCAGTGCTGAATCAACACTCAGAAAGTGCACAAACAACATTTAGATATCGCTTGTTCAGTGCTTACTCAGTCACAGGATGAGAATTTACAGTCACCTGCCAACATCTCACCTCAAAAGCAGCACAAGTTAAACAAATTATGTGTGTACTTTATGGCATTGGAATATAAATAGAAAGTTGACTGATGGAAGAGTTTTTAAATGACATTCATTCAGTTTGGATAGCAGAACTATCCATCTGTGACAACTTAGTTAGCAAATAGATTATTAGCTAGATTACATTTTACAAACACAGAATGAAGCAATATAAATGACTCAGTAGATTTCCAAGTAGTCAGCATGTTATGTTGTTCAAGAAGTTATAAACAACCACTTTTTTTTTTAGTCAAAATGAATCTAAAACATTATGCACCTAGAAGTGTTTCATTGCTCAGTTCAGTGATCAAATACCAGATCTAGTAATCAAGCTAGCTTTATCTACGATATAAACTCCGCTTCTACTTCTAAAACAAACCTTCGTGAAGTAACTACCGGCTATATTTGGACATCAATCTTTTTAAAAGTGAGTAAAAAAGGTTTTTAATGATCCAAAACTAGTAAGTAACACTCCGCGCATTTCCCTCACGGAGGTTTTACGCTAGTTAACGAAGTTATGTACGTTTTGAATCAAGAAGTTAAGCAGTTTATCTATTATTGGTCCAAATTCCTTAACCAACACCAACCTCCATCCCTTAAGTCTGTAAAAAACGCCATATTAATCGTGACAACTTGGGGAAGTGTAGGAAAGTGAAGCACACAAACCAGTCGTTACATTTCAAACGAGCAGCGAGCAGCGCGAGCGCATCAGAGAACAACAGCAGTTCGCGCGCTGACTGACTGTCTGTTCGCGTGCATGGCGGCAGGAAGACATAATGTCACGCTCGTTCCTGCAATAACACACCGAAACACAGGCACATCAGCTTATTAAGATAATATAGCCGTGAGTGAAATGCAACACAGTGCCACCAAGGACAGGGGGCATGCACACACACACTGTCCTTCGAGAATTGATCCCATCCCCCCTGCACGCACGCACACACACATATACACACACGCACACATATACACACACGCACGCACACACTCTCTCTCTTGCATGTCCTCCATCTTTAATGCAAGCTCGATTTACGCAGTGAACGCGCGCCCCACGGAAAGATTCAGACTCAGTTGTTGCAAAACTCGCACAAACTCACCTCAACCGCCAAAAGGGGTCCTCCGGGACACGCTTCAGTAATAATTGGCGCGATTAATTGACCAAATAGTTTATGTTTTTATATTGTAAATTAGACCTGAAGCAGAACCGCGCCTTTCCTGAGAGAAGCAATCCTAAACTGCCATCTGGCGGCTTTTACCGCAACGAAATGGCGCGATGGGAGACTGATCTGAGGTCGCCTCCTGGTGGACAGAGGATATTTTTACACAAAGCAGAAATAAAAGCCTTGTTTAGGAGAGATAAAGAAATAAAGTTTACCTTGCCGAAATCGTAGATGGGCGTTATTTTGCAAAGGTTGCCTTTTGTGGGCCTCATGATCATATGTGTTACTGTTGCAATTTTTTCCAACACATGAATAAAAATATAGTAACTTAATTTTATTTTCGTTTTCTAAATCAAAAATGTTCTTTATTTTAATTAATTAATGAATAAATAAATAAATAAATATTGTATTCCCCACCTCTCTCTTTCTCTCTCTCTGTTTTTTTAGTATAATATTTAATTAAAATGATGACGGAATTGTTTTCTTTCACTAGGCTACTATGAAATGCAGTGCATTAACATTTTTAGAAATTATTTTTAATATGGGAAAATTGCACAGAACATTTGCATACAAAAATATTACCAATTATTAAGGCAAGGCAAGGCAAGGCAAGTTTATTTATATAGCACATTTCATACACAGTGGTAATTCAAGGTGCTTTACATA
>JAUMHR010000087.1:1497933-1509161 GCA_032361145.1 Enteromius fasciolatus
CACATTAAGTGCGATGAAAAATACTTTATTATACTTTATTCAATTATTAATTAAAATATTTCATTATATATATATATATATATATATATATACTGTAGAAATTGTTAGGAATATTAGATATTTATAAGTTTAAACACATTTACATGTATTATGTCACCTTTATTATAAGGCTATATAGTGCTTTATACAGTACAGATTGTATCAAGGCAGCTTTACAGTGTTAAACAGGAAAATAGTGTGTCGATAATGCAGGAAACCAATAATAAAACGTATATATTTATGCACAAAATTATATTTTTATGATTTTTATATCAGTGTTTTACAACTGATTGGTTTTTTGACCATCTGACTGATTTTTTTTTTCTATAAATACTTATATGTGTGTGTATTTATATATAAATATAATCTATACATAATAAATATACACAGTACACACACACACAGACATATATATAAACATAAACCTTTATTTTTAATGTTAATAATCATTTTGGAGCCCTAATTTAAAACAACAGCTAAGCATTATGCAACATTTGGCCCTCAAACTGCACATAGATCTGTATCCGATGACTTATATGTAATTATGGTGTCTGTAGAGCCATTCTAAACATAAAAAAGCCCAGAGTAAAATATTATGAAATAGCCTATAGAAATGTTCTGTGACATATTAAAAAGCTTTTATCTTTTTCTTGGTTACCTCTCATATCTCACTATAAGACTTTTGTTCATTCTGTCAGACATTACTGGCATGGTGGACAGGTTGCAAAAAGATATGTCATTTTTATTAATGACCCTTTTTACACGTTTTAATTCTTGCACTAAGAAGGATGAGCAATCCTTTTTGGCCCTTATCAGTACCCGTAGTCTATCTCAACCAAACGAAAAATCTTGCAGATGAAACGGAAGCACAGAATCTTTTAATACAAGCCAGACCATCCACTCACACTCACACGAGTCACACGTCGCTCATTGAAGGTCCTGATTGGCTATATTTCGCATCAGATGTAGCGCTACCAGTGCTGTCACCTTTACCAAAATTCGTACATTTAAACATATATTATGCACCAACACAATTTACATCAGTGTTGTGATGAGGTCATAGACAAGTAGCTAATACAAAATATTTAAAAACGTTTAATTTTACACAAATTGCATTCACGGGCTTTATTTAAGCGCCTTATGCCTTAATTCAATACCATAACTACCAAAAAGCTTTTAATTTTTTCATTTTATGGACGTCAGAGCACTCACAATTCGTCGTCTCATAGCGCCCCCTATCAACAGCGTTTAATGAACTGCAGCCAAAGGCGGCCGTTGAGTTACTGAAAGGGCCGCAGTGGAGAGTGGGCGGGCTAGTCAATAAAGCAGCTCTGGGCGGGAGTTCGTGGTGCGGTTTGGCCGAGAGAGTGAAGCGCAACTCCGGACACAAATACACGGGGAGGGAAGAGGCGTGTGGCTCCGTTCCTTATCATATCGCCGTTAAACTAGCACGTACAGTTATAGTTAGTCGCGTTTCTCGCACTGAGACTTAAGCCGTTTTGAAGAATAACACACATTCACTCTCGTGTTGTTACCATCTCGACAACAAACGTTAGCCAGTCACTTAAACATCACCAAACAGACCTTTAAAGTTCTCTATCAGGCCTGATACCGAGGAGCTGGTGGTATTTTGAGGCTGTTGAAGGTTTTGTGGTGGCTTGAAAGTGCCCTGCACGGATTTGTGGGTTTGTTTTCTAAGTTTTGTCCGTGGAAGTCAGACGTTCGGGCCGCAAACAGTCTCCCGTGCGCGGAGAGCAGAAACAGGTGAGTGGAAACTCATACGCGAGATTATCGCGCATATATAATCACGTTTTTAATGCCTGTGTGGTTTTATACAATAATACGATCCAAAAATGAATACCTGACTTGTTTATTCACCATTTGAAATTAGCAACTTGCGCTAACTGTACAGGCTAGCTGTATTACTTCTCAATATCTGCCAGTGTTTAGCATGTAGGCTAACTCAGACACTTATTGTTTTTCTGGTAAAATAAGCGGTTTGATGGATGTTCGAAAGTTTTTGTCGGATAGTTGAATATTTTAGTGGTTTTAAAGTTTGTTTTTAATATTTTCGTGTGCAGTTAACTTTACAGAGAAGGATAGTTGAACTGGTACAGCTAGCAGCTGTCTGTTTGTGGCCTGCAGCATTCATGTGCTTTGACACACGGATTGGGTTCTTTTGACATCTCCAATACCTTTACGTAATTTTCAATCATAATTTAGTTTACATATGGTTTCTACATGTCGCTTTATAATATTGCATTTAAATATTGGTCATTTTAAGTGGTTATGCATTGCGGAGCCGTCATGTTTACGTACTGTCATAATGTAAACATCCACCATGTGTCATTTGAAAGGACTGTCTTGAGTCAACCTTCACCTTTGACAGATCAAATGTATTTTTTTTTAAATGATAACACGGTCAAGCAACAATTCGTATCTTATCGTCCAGATGCGTAATTTATTCAGTTTGTAGTGCAATAAATATACTTGCATTACATGTTAGAGTGATCTTATTTTGGGTGTGTATGTTTACATGCATGCAAAAATAATATTTTATAAAAATTGTTTTTATTTTATAACAATTCTATTTTACAGTATAGATGCTTTTTGCTCACATTCTGTATAAGTGACTATACATGTGTTTTAAAAAATGAATTTCTCTTGCAGTCTGTTAAAGACAGAAATCGATTTAAGAGATATGGTATGGTATTTCAAAGTTTTCAGTAACAGACAGTTCTTTTTTTCAGCATATTAAGTGTTTGTAGGTTTTGATGAGGTCAGCCCATTCTGAGATGCTTTCCCCAGTAGTTATATTGACCAGTCAGCTCTTCTATACAAATTGGGGAGTAAAAACCCCCTCACAAGGTTTAAGAATTTGTACATATTATCAAAACTATAGAAAGTATAAATGAGATGTCTTTGATTTGAAAATGATAATGGAATTGTTTTTTTTAATGATATTTATAATATAAGCAGTTGTGAATAACAGTTTATATTAGTAGCAGTTTATGTTTTAATTTTTCATAGTAGCAGTGTAGATTTTCATATATATAAAATGTTACTATGAAAATTTTTATAAATGTGTATATATACACACACATTTATATTATCTTATAAGGTAATATAAATGTGTGTGTGTGTGTGTATAATTACACATACATGCTCTACTTTTCAGAGGTTTGAGGTCAAGTTAGTAAAATGTTGTTGTAATACTGTGAAAATTGAAAATAGTTGTAATCAGAATTTTTAGCAGCCATGACGGCAGTCCTTCTTCAGTGTCACATGATTTTTCTGAAAATCATTTTTATATGCTAATTTGGTTCTGATGAAACATTTCACCTCATTTATAAAGTTTGTGGAAATTTTAATAAGTTTTAGTATTGACAAAAAAGTTCGGCGTTTATTTGAAATGGAAGTCTTTTGTAACGCGTTTAACTGTCAAATACTGAATTAAAAAGTATTATTTATTTTTATTTAGAATATATTATTTATTTGAACTGTTGGAAGTGTAAGTATAAGAAGAAATGATTGATAATTGGTGTTATTTGTATGTGCTGTGAATATTGTTGATGTAACGCATTACTTTTGATGCTCCCCAGCAGGTTTGTATATGTGTATAACATATACTTTGTATATGTTGTCATAAGATCTGTCTCCATTGTTTCGTCATTCGTAGTTCCCTGGTGGTCTGGAGAGCTCTGCGTTCGGAGCTAGAACCTGGACAGCTCATGACTTCAGACCAGGAAGGAAAAACTATTGTGGAGCCACAGGTGCAGCATTCACAGGAAGCAAAGGAGAAAGAGATTCCTCTTTTGGTAAAGTATAACCTACATCTCACCGGCTAGTCTTTTGAAGAATGTTAATTAATTGTGATTAGGGAATAAAAACATACGAGCTAAACAACGAAGACACCCTGCCCAACTTTGGGCGTTGTGAAAGGGCTTAACAGGCGGTTGTGTGAACCACCCTTGTGTTTTGGAAGATTGCCAAGTTGCTGATCCCATTCATACAATGCAAGTGCAGCCTCCATTGAAGCACCAATCATTGAAGAGAGTTCGCATTTGAGTGATGGGCCCATGTGAGTCAGCTGCATAATTTTAAATGTGCTATTTTGGGTCTGGGGAGGGGGAAAGCAGCCATAGCGTGTGCCTCTGTCTCTCTTTCCCTCTCCAAGGAGCTTGTGAGAGGAGCTAGTTTTTGTTTGCCAGTTTGCATAAGAAGTCTTTTCACAAATTAAAATATGGGGTGTTGCTTCAGCAAAGAACTCAACCCTAATCTTGTCAGCGAGAGAACAAGTCTTCTTCAGTCAGCCATTCCAGAGGGCTCCACAGCGAAAGACGTCAGAGATTGCGCTTGGTCCGTCGCTGATCTGGCCAGCGAGAAGCCTTCTGAAAATGGGAATGTGAATGCTGCTTTAGATACTAGTTGCAATGCTTCCTCCACAAACTTGTCAGCAGGTCTCAACCTCATTGAAGAAGGTGGTAGTAGTGTACAGGAAGGAATGGGATTTTGGGATCCACCTGTCAGCGATCCACCCGTCCACGAGGTTACGGTCCAGAAAGGAAATGCCAGTGAAAAGAGGAGAGACGGGAAAGACAATTGCCAAATTAAGGAACCTGAAACATTGGATTCTGTGAAACGGAGAATAGCTGAAAATGCCATAATGAGAGCAAAGTGGTTTCGTGATGGTCAACAGAATTACACAGAATTAACTAGAGATGGCAAGAGTGAGAACACCACCTCTGAACAAAGTACCCTGGGAGTTAGTTCGTCCGGTGTTTTAAAGGATCAACATTCTGGTTTCTCTGTTATTGCAAAAGAGGAACAAGTTAAGACCCTGTGGGATGTACCATCAAAACCTGTGTTTACTTCAAAGCATGCCACCCCTTCATTCAATAAATACTCTAGGAGCTCACTAAATCTGGATGACTCCGAAGACGGAAATTCTGGATTGTTGATGACTGACCGTGGCTTTAAAAAAGAACATAATTTCTACAGCATCTGCTTGATTGATTTAGAGGATCTCGGGAGCGAGTGCGGGCACCAGCCTGTGACAGAAGCTGACGCAGTCAGGTACACAAACGCTCCAGCCGTCTCTGAAAAGGCTTTGTTTGATAATTCATTACTCCCGAAAGGCCGCACAATATTGGGTTCGGAGCCTTTACATGAAATTACCGCAACAAAACAAACAGAAAGAGGTCCCTCAGAGACAGGGGCTTTGACAAGTCTACCTGTAAATTTAGCAGTTCCAAATGAAGAACATGCCCTCCCAGATCTTCTAAAATCATTTCCTGCTCAAGAAAATGAAAAGCCTTTATCTGAAAATTACATTTCCACTCTTTGTACAGAAACAGAGAATACATTTTCTCCCTCTGCTGCTGTAGAGGACAACATTGATCAACCCTCCCCAGATCTGCTGGCGCAAAATGGACAGATGTCTCTTTTGAAGTCAAGTACAGATACCGCATTGCCACAGGGGGAACCTGCTGACCTACTTAACAACCATGATCTTTATAGTAGCTCTAATTACAAGGCCACAGATCTGGAGAGTGGTTCTGAGCTCAGCAGGCCTGTGTTTGAAGAATTTACGTTGAAACCCCCTCTGCAAGATCTAAATGGTCCTCCGGATGTATTAGAACTGGAGAATCAATGCAGAAATTATGATAATAGAGAATCAATGAACCTTAGGTTTGAGAAGAAATCAGTTTTGACAGATAATGTCAATTCTCTCATTTCTTCTGTAGGAAACACGGCAGATAGATCTCCAAACCTTAACATAACTATCATGGAATTAGATCAATGCGTTTCCAAGAAGAACCTGACAGAGAAAGTTCTCCAAAAAATGCCTCCAGCATTTACAGCTGTCAGCACATCTGCATCAGAAAAGTTAGTTGAGACAGAGAACCAAGGGTTTTCTTGTAAAAATGCCTCCGAAGATGTTGAAAATTTTTGCTCTGAAACCCCACTGACTTCTGATAAAGAAGACACCCTTTCCTCTTGTAGAGTTGGAGTTGAACCAAGGCAAATAGCAACACCGGAGGAGGTCATTCTGAATCCTTGCCAGTGCAGTAAATCGCAAAGTGAAGGGCATACAAATGAATCTGACATTTTCAAGGTTGCTGGTGCGCTTCGGAGTTTGAGCAGTCCATCTCACGCAGAAGATATTTGTTTAGATTTCACTTGTAATGCAAAAGAAGACAAGTTGGACATGACTTTGAGTACACAAGTTTACACTTATGGTGTTTCCCCCACTGACCAGACAAAGATTGTGTCAGAATCTTGTGACAGTCCAAACGGGGAACAGAATGTAGAACCAAATGCAAATTTTGCAAATGCTCAACCATGTGACATGAGTCCATCTCCACTTCCCACAATTGCCTTTGTGAACTTTGAGCATCTTATGGAAGCCACTGGTAAATCTGAAGAAGCTGATTATCATAATGTAAGTTCTTCTAGTTCACAAACTCTTGACTTAAATTCTGTATCTGTACCCAGTTCTGATTCTTCTGTTGAGGAAAATCTCTTCCAGAGCAATGCCACATGGTTTGTAAACACATCACACAATGATGTCTGTGATAAAGAACATCCAAAAAGCGTTGCCCGGAGTTATTTAATACAAGTGGGTTTGGGAAGTGAACTGTCGGCACAAGAACAAGTCATGAACAAAGAAATAGGAGAGACTTGTTTACAGCATGATGAGAAGACGCATATTGCCAGCAAATGCTTCGAGGATGAACAGAAGGCACTGGCTGAGATTTGTTTGTGTGCAGATGATGGTGCAACCCAAATGTCAAAACCCGTACCATCTTCAGAGCTGCTTAATTGCCTAAATGATGGGAATAACAACAATGATTGTTTGAAATCTGTTTGCTATGCTGGCAGTGATGTACAAACACTTTCTCAACCAGCATGCCAACCTGAAATGTTGGAGACATTTAATTGCTCTTCATTGTCAATAAACTGCAACAGGGAAAGCAGTTGCCAGTATCTGGACTCAGAGCATTCAGCCAGTGACACTTCGAGATCTTCAGTTACATCCATTCAGGAGCATGGAGACCTTCATGACATGGGGGAAATCAGAGGAGATGTTGTTGACTGCGGCATTCCTCTCGTGAGTACTGCAAGACTATCAGTTGAAACCGGAGATGCGCAGACATGCGCCGTACAAGGCCATGGTAGTGATTATGCTTCTGTTGAGTGCTCGACAACTACCATGCCTCATGTCTCCCAACTTGTAACAAGAAGTCTTGGGGATCTTGACTTTGATCAGTGCGATTTGAAAGTCATTGTAGATGATATGAGTGTAAATGCAGCAATTCCATTACCAGTGGAGCCTGACCAGGTTGACATTTACGCCACCTTGCCATCTTACGAGATATATTTTCTCAATAAAGATCAATTCACGGTTCCTGTGCAGGTGGAAAACCCTGAGGGCTTGGATGAAATGGAGGGAGAGGAAGGCATGCTGAATATGGTGTCAGACCTTCTTGGGAAATCAGAGTTGAGCGATGAGGTGGACTCTAGTCACTGCCTTTCGGCATGGGCCAAAGAACCACATGTCCTGTTTTCCGATAACCAAATAGAGGCATGTGCGTTGGTGTCAGCATGGGACAACGCTGTCTCTGAGGCAAGCCTTGCAGTGCAGAATGTTGAACAGGATGCTGAATCGGACTCTATTGTTGTCCCAGAGGGTTTCCAGACCTCTGTGGGTTTCATAGCACCCTATCCTTATAACCTGTTAGCCACTGAAGGGTCTTGTGTATGGGACTGGCAGAATGCTTATAGTGAACTTGTAAGTACTCTTTAACCAGCTTTAAGCTTGGTTATACAGTACCACTTAAACATTTTTGCACACATTAGCCACAGTTAAAAGTGGCACATTTTATATGTAACATTTTATTATTAAATGAGGTTGCCATCATGAAAAATGATTAGCTTTAGTCCAAAACCAATGACTCTTGCGTCATTTGCTTGAAGATGCTACTTGGTTTAATATTTTATGCAATGCTGTAAATCTATACTCTGAATGACCGTTGATCATGATTTAATGGCATGATTGTAAAGGCATTGATTCAGAACATAGTTAAACACATGCTTCTAATTCATAATCACATACCCAATTGATAACCCATGTTTTTTTTTTTTTTTAAAGGAGTCCTCCAAGATCTCAGACCTCAATCCCAATGCGAAGGCATGGGCCAATTACATGCCTAAACCGGAGGCCTCTGCTCCAACCTACCCAGATTCTCAGCAGTCATGGGTAGAAGCGGCCGATGACCCATCAAACTGCATCTCAGGAGGTACACCTCCCAGGATTTCCGCACTTGAGTTAAATTGATGTATACAGTCTTTATCAGTCTAAAGGGGTTCTGATTTGTTTTTGTCCATAGGTTATAACAACAGCGAAGACAAAGGGAACTGGAATGAGGAACAGCAGGTATCTACATCTGTAGAGCTGCCCTTTGCAGCACAGCCAGAATCCGTATACATGGGAAGCTCAGCCAGTGAGAAGGGCATTGTGTCAAACCAGAACACCAGTATGAAAGGTAATATCCTTTTGCTCTTTTGTTCGTTGTGGTCAACCTACTCCTATTACAGTTGTTTACAGTTATGCACGTTTACTATAACACTAAATGGCACAATCATTCATTAAGTTTTATTAACTACAGCAATGGTAAATAATTGATGATTTGATTTATTCTTTTGCGTAGGGGTTGATGATTCAGACTCCTCCAGACAGCTTGAAGACCTTCGGGAACAGTTGAAGGCAACACTGGAGTTCTGCCTCTCTAGGTAATAACTAGCAACTTCACAACTGGTCACATTAAGTCAGCTTATTGATTTGTAACTGGTCGTATTGGGTGCACTTACTTTTTTTATTTAACATAACGTATCCTGACAAATTACTTTAAATCAAGAACAGTGAGCTTTAGATTGTTCTGTGTTAATATCTCATTGAGATATTACACGTATGCAGATGTCAATTAAGAGCATTTAGCATTTGAGTATGTGGATATGGATATGCTTAAGAAAATGTCAGTTTTAAGTCGGATGTAGGATTGATGGTGACCTGACTCTCATCCTGTTCCAGGGAGAATCTAGCCAATGACATGTACCTCATCTCGCAAATGGACAGTGACCAGTATGTGCCAATAGTAACTTTGGCAAACCTTGACCAAATCAAAAAACTTACCACTGATGTGGATCTGATTGCAGACATCTTAAAAAGTGAGTCTAAAATCATCACCTTTGCAGTTTTATGGGTCACATTGTGTCTTTGTTTTAGACTTTTAAAAAGGTTTTGGTTACACACAGCAGATGGGTCTGACATTATAATGATGCATTTTTGACTCACCAGCTCTGCCTCTTGTCCAAGTGGACAAATGTGGTGAGAAAGTGCGGCCCAATCAGAATCGCTGCATCGTAATTCTCAGAGAGGTTCCCGAGGCCACTCCTCTGGAGGTAGGCTTCATGCATTATTTTTAATCTATAACATCTTTAATGCTCTGACCTTATGTTTGTGCTGCGTGACATTTGGATTTCATTTTTACAGGAAGTTGAAGCTCTCTTTAAGAGCGACAACTTGCCCAAATTCATCAATTGTGAGTTTGCCTACAATGACAACTGGTTCATCACCTTTGAATCTGAGGCAGATGCTCAGCTGGTAAGTGTCTCTGTTATTGCCTCTGATTTGATCATCTCAGATTACCGCCTCAAGATTTTTTATAAGATCTCTTCCTGTTGCTTAATGTTGGCATACATCACTCTTTCAGGCATATCAGTATCTCAGAGAAGAGGTGAAAACTTTTCAAGGGAAGCCGATAAAGGTAGTGTGCAATACAGCGTATGTGAAATTGAAGAATATATTTAGTGACTCAAGGTTTCTTCTGTCGTCACACTTTCAAATAAACCTTTTTTTATCCATCTATGCATGTATTGTAGGCTAGAATAAAGGCCAAGGCAATTGCTGTCAATACCTTTGTGCCAAAGAATGGGTATCGGCCAGTGGACGTGTCCTCAAATGTCCAACAGCGCTACACCCCTTATTATATCCCACCTGTGTATGGAGCACAGCAACAGTTTCCTCTTTACAGACTTGTGACGCCTCAGGGCTGGTCAGCTACGCAGAGCTACCTGGACCCGGCTCTGGTAATTGCCATGTGTTCTGTTTGGCCCTGAGGAATATCTGAATGCCGTCTGGGGAGGTACTAATCAGGTGTTGTCTACCAACAGGTTGCTTCATTTCACAGCCCTGCGTTCATTAATGGCTTCGCTGGTTCTCCAACGTTTAAATCGGCAACATCTCCACTAACTGTCCGACCATATGTCCCACGAAACAGGTACTTTTCTTACGGTGAAAACGTCTGTTATACGTTCACACAACCAGTTTAAAGAAAGAAATGAATACTTTTCAGCATGGATGTTTAAACTGGTCAAGAAAAGCAGTAAATAAATATATTTTTTCATTTCAAATATGTTCTCTTGAAATTTCTAATAATTTGCTGAAAATTCAGCTTTGCATCACAGGAATGAATTACTTTTCAAAAATGAATAAAATGCAAAACAGCTGTGTAAACTATTCTTTCATTCAAACAGGAACCACAACAAAACACAAATGCGAATCTCAACAGACCGTGGAACCACTCTGCTGGAAAGCCCTGCTGTTTTTCCTACTTTCCCTTCGGACAGAGTTCCCAATGGGACACGTCCTCCACAGGCTCATCACTTGGGTAGCCGACCTCGACTACCCAGCGGTCCGGGCTTTCTGCGCCGGGACCAGGTTGGAAGTGGGCGAATGGAAGTGAATGGAGCCGATTACTCGCTTAACGCAGGCCGTGGAAGGTAAAGCTGTACTTCGGCACCAACGGTTTATTAATTTCATACATATTGTTGTAGTGCCATATATGGGGAAAAACGCTTTCAAATCCATTTAGCCGATCTCCAGGTCTGGTGGAGCACATTTAGCTGTTGCTTAGCATAGATTTTTGAATTTGATTAGACCATTAGCATCTTGCTTCAAAAATTTGACACAGACTTTCGATATTTCAGAATTGGAATATAGTTCCTAGTCTGTCTTAGTACATGTAATTATTAGGGGTGTCAAAATTGATCGTTTCTACGATGCATCGCGGTGCAGACGAGGACGATTCGGTATCGGTTCAGTAATAGACCATAACCGGTTATAA
>JAUMHR010000087.1:1512489-1529538 GCA_032361145.1 Enteromius fasciolatus
TTATTTATTTATTTATTTATATATTTGTATTTATTTATTTATTTATATATTTGTATATATTTGTTTATTTATTTATATATATATATATATAATTAAGAGAGAATATTTTATTTAGTACAGTCTGGAAAAATCTATCACAATTTCCACAAAAATATCAGCCAGCACATTTAAACATTGAAGATGATGTTTAAAATGATAATCAATTTTACTTGAGCATATATTATGAAAATCAATAAAATAGAACATTTTAAAATATTACTGCATTTTTGATTAAATCTAGCAGCCTTGCTGAGCACAAGACGTCTTTTGATTAAAAGCTCTTGTTCATGTTCTTTATTATACACAGATGGTTTTATTCCTCTTGTTATGCTATATTTTGATTACAAAGAATGACATTATGATTTCCATTTCACAACGCAATAATGCAAAATCGATAACCTAAATTGATTTGATTAGATTCATTCATTGATTGACCAGGAGCCCCGGAAGCCAAGCTACGCAGAGATCTGTCAGAGGATAAGGGAGGCACCAACACAGCAGCCATCAGCAGATCCCCGGCCTCTCAGCTCCTCCACTGAAGACATCAAGCCTTCTGACTCGGCAGAACGCAGATGCAGAGAATCAGCGCCTGCACCTGCCAAATCTGCAGCGACGACTTGTCCCAGAGAGACAGTGAAACCTCATCAGAGCACCGGAGAACGAGCGAGCGGCGGCACGACAGCTTCCTTCCACCAATCCTGAGGGCCTCAGTTATGCTTCCAGGGCCGAACTTTTGATTATGAAAACTTTTGTCAGGGCTGCTCAAAAAAAAAAGAAAAGAAATAGAAAGTCCCTCTTATCTCACGGTCTCTGTGAGCGCACACACAGACAGACAGCTTGTCACTGGAATCAGGGCCTACAGACAAAAGCACTTGTGCATAAGGGTTCTCTGAATATTTTTGTTGTCCTTTCTGTCATTTTGTTTTTCAATTTACAAGATCTTTTGTTGTTGTCCAAGGAAAATGGGATTAATGAACCAGCATCAGTTGGAGATTAACTATTTAAAAACATTAGAGCTCACCTTTATTTTGGGGTTAAAACTTCAAGTAGTGCTGTTGGGAGGAAATACTGATTTTTGGATAGTGCTGATCCTAAAACACTTTATTTTTGTGTTTTCTTTCCTTTTTTAAACTGATATGTATATAATTTTGCTAACTTTTGAGTGTCTTGGTGCCGACATGATTCCAAATCTCGACGGCCCCAGCCATTACAACTGCATGAGTGAGACTTTCGTGTAAATCTGTTTCGTTCCGTTTTTACGTTTGGATGTTCCAGCACTGGAGTGATGTTTTTGTTCGTTTTTTTTTTCTTTTTTGAGCTCTGAATTATTTTTTTACATGCTAATCAAATTGTACTGATGTGATGTTGTAGCAGGTGTATGTATACCTGTTCTTGTGTGCATGCTTTCTTTTACGTTTTCTTCTTTTCTTTTTAACCTTTTAATGGCACACATTGGTTTGCTGTATCATTTCTTTTCTGTTTTCCCTTCTCGCCAATAGTTTGGGAAGAATCCGCTCTGATGCCTCTTCATTTGATTCTGGAAGATCTTCACACTGCAAAGTCCTCAGGTCGCGAGGGTGAAGTGTTCATGTGCCTAGTCTGCTGTGATCTCAATGATAGATGGCTTTATTATTTGCTTCTTTGCTCCGTTTGTTATCCCAGTGTGGTGCTACGGTTCGTCACATGGTTAATTTGGTGCTTTTATCTATAGAAAAGAAGGGAAAGACACTGACATGCACCAACGTCTATCGTATGACCTTCACCGATTCGCTTTCATATCACCACAACTATACGAGTGGGATTGTGTACATTTCATATAGTGATGTATACATCAAGAGCAAAAAGATCTGAGCCTTCAGCACACATGGACCAGCACTATTTTGTGGGGGTTCTCCTTTTATGCAGACTTTGCTTTTCAGTGTCACTCTCAGTCATGCTGTTCATTTGTTAAGTTCATTGGTTCTCATTGGAGTTTGAAATAGTCTTGGGCTGAGCTAGACAGTCTATTTTTTTGTTTTGATGTCTTCCTGCAGCGTGGAGCACGTGCAGAATGCTTTGAGATGTTCGTCATACCGTATGTTGTTTATATTCTCTTGTATTTTCCCTGTGATTTTTTTTTTTTTTTTTTTCTCCTGTTAATCAAAAAAAACTATTTTTTTTGGACTTTCTGAATGCAACTGATCATTTTTTTCCATCAATAAATGAAGCATATAAGGGGTAAAGTAATGAAGGTTTCATTACACGAACCTTTAAGATGTTCAAAAAAAAGAAGCAAATTAAAACGAAACATCACTTATAAATTAACAGTGTTTGAAAACTTGAATTTTATTTAAACTTGAAAAAAAAAAAAGAAGACTCTGCCTTAACTTTTTAGATGACCGTTTTGAGCTTTTGTTTGTTGTTTTCTTTCCATTCCCAAAGTGTAGAAAAAAGGATGATGTGGTTAAGGTGTCACGAAGCCTTCGTCACTACATTTGTGTAGCACAATACTTTTGGGATTGAGATGGGATTATTGTTTCGTTTTGTTCACCTCTGTGTAAATGCTTATAGTCTAAACTGTAGTACATGTATACACTCGGATGTGTGTGCTTTCTCTGTACAGATGTAAATAATTGAAAAATGTTAAAATGGTACCCTAAAATTGGTTATGAGAAAATGTATGAAAAAAAAATAAATAAATGTTAATGAGAAATTGTATGTTTGTTAAGTAGGTTTGGTTTTTATTCTCAATGTTGGCATAATCTTGTGGTCACCACCAGTATGACCACAAGGTGGCATGATAGAAGCAGTAATACTACATGGAGATGCTGTGTATCCAGTAGGCCTATCAGCACAAGAATAAAAAAGATCTGCAGGGCCCAGTTTTTCAAAAGTAATCCAGTGTGATTTTGGATCAAATCTTGGAAATGTTTTTTTAAAGTAAAAGAGGGATTCTGAATTAAGATCAGACCACGTAATCCAATCTTACATTTGATTTGGATCAAACCTGTCTTGCCATTTTTGCAGAGTCACATGATTGATGTTATAAATTTGTCTGATTGGTGACTTAAAAAAAATGCATTTTTTCTCTTCATTTTACATGATTTCACACATTTTTTTAATCTTTAGAACTGTAATTAAAAATTCTAGATATTCCTTAAAACTGTATTTAAAAATAAATCCAGATTTTAAATAATATTCCAAATATCAGGGCATTATATTTTGTATATATGTTAAATACACAACCATTACTGCTATGTACACTACCCTTCAAATGTCTGAGGTTGGCAATTTTTTATAATTTATTATATACATATATAATTATGTATATATATATATATATATATATATATATATACATATAATTATTTAGAAGTCCCTTATGCCCACAAGGTCACAACACATAAAATAAAACATCAAATATTAATTTTAAAATAAATAATAATATTTTAAATATGCTGATTTGCTGCTCAAGAAACATTGATTATTAACTGTGCTAAGAACGGTTGCTTAAAATAAAACTTTTTTTGTTATTTTTTTTTAATACTTAAATCCAAGCTGATTTTTTATTGAACATTTTTATTTGTAATCTCATTTACGTTCATGCTTATTTTTTTAAACAAATATATATACCTGAACTGGTATTGTAATTATGAAATGATATGGAAACATAAACAGAGTTGTTCTGTCGCCCCCTCGCGGCTGAGAAAAACACAGTCGCCTTGCGTCATGAGAGAGTGACAGACAGAAAGAGAGGGAGAGGGGTTGGAGAGACGAACACACACACACCGCTCCGATCGGCGAGCTTCACCGCACTGACAGTCCACATCTTACACTGCTGACTCTAACGGCGGAGCCCTTCAGATATGGCGGGGCTTCGTTGAGAGGGACAGAAAATCTCCGTTCACTGAACAGTTCGTTCCTGGACACGCGTCTCCCGCAGCCCTCCTTATGCACCGCTGCGACGCGGAGAAACGGCAGCAGCGCTGAAAGAGTCGAAGAAAGAGGACGAGAGTGATTTTTACCCCCTTGAACGGACAATGGCGGACCGCGATGCGCTGCCCCTTCCATTGGAAGTGCGGGCCAGATTGGCTGAGCTGGAGCTGGAGTTATCCGAAGGTATGAGTGACATTTTAAATGACTTATTTCGTTCGACAATACGGTTGTTGCGGAGGATACGTTAACGGCCCCCTCCTCTCCTCCTCCTCCTCCTCCCACCCCAAAACCCACCACCATACCAACACAACCAACACCAGATGTTGGAGCCAATTATTATCCCCGCAGCAGCGCTGAGGTTGTGTTCATAAAGGCGTTCGTTTGCTGTAACTCCCGCCGCATTTTCTTTGTTACAATGTATCTATTTGACCTTGAGGAAACCATTCAAAGACTTCAGAATTGATTTTTTTCCGTTAGGATTTTGAAAATGCGTGTCCCTAGAGACCAACGGTCAAAGTACCGCCGTGGAATCTTCATGTACCCGTTGATATTTAGTATTTCTAGGGCTGTGTTGTTATTTATGCCAGTGTAATGTCTTCAGTACACCAGCAGTTAGGTAAACAAGCAGTTCCCCACAATTGCATCGCCATATATGCCATCTTTACACTGCAAAAGCTGCTTCTGAAGCTGCATGCATACCACAAAAAAGATGCAGTCTAATGCTGCATAAATAAATGTACACAAGATATCATAGATATGATTATTAGATATTAAAAATAATAGGCTTTTAATTTGAAATGATAAATAATCAAATTATGGATGTCTGTAAATATGAATTATAGGCCCTGGAACTATAGTCTTGTCAAAGTTGAATGCTGTCTGATACCACAGTCATATTTTTCTTATGACTTATACAGTAGCCTATATTAAGCCTGAATAATCCTAATTTTTTCTAATTATAGTTTTGTTACCATTTCTATTTTCTAACTAGTTAATGCAAATATATAGGATTTCCCCCCTTCAACTTTTCAATAATTGGACTACAAAAAAACCCCCAAATCCACACAATTTACGAATATTTAAATATATGGTTTGTAATAATGTGTGTAATATTCATGCATATCTATGCATTAATATTTCTTTAAAAAATTAAAATAAAAACACACTAGTTTGAGATGGACTGTAAACCGATACTTAATTGGATATTTGATGTACCAATACATTGTATTAGTTAGGGGGAAAAAAACCTAATGGTATCAGTATTGGCCAAACCAATTATTAGTGGCTCAAAGCTGGTAATTTTACTACAGCTTTTAATGCAGCACTGTGTGATTTGGTGCTGGCCAGAAACACAGGCATGAAATATTTGTGTCCTGCATCATGTTGAGAATCTTGGCATCTGATATAAGCAAACAGAATTGAATGAACTGTTTGCTAACGTTCCCTTTTCCAGTTTAATTCTAGTGCCTGGTGGTCCTTTGTAATATGTTTGTGTGTGTGCGTGGCATGTGAGATTGTCTGCCGTGTGTAGATCTGAACCATTTAAGGCGATAAGTGCTCGTGCATTTGTTAACCCTGCCTCAAAGTTCCAGCAGACAGCATGCCTGCACCAACCAGTGCAGTGAAGAACAGCATTTTCTATCTAAAAAATGGGTTTATTGGGGAGATAGATCATACATATTCTTTGTTTAGTGTACAATCTGTCTTACAGAAGGCATTGCGGGTTCTAAACACTCTAGTTTTAGCATCAGTAAGTTAGATGACAAACCTGTTTAAAACATCGTAAACCAGCTTAATTTGGTTTTAAAGGGGTTTTGGAAGCTGAGGGACCAGCTGAAACTAACTACTGTATTAAATGAGCATTTTCAGCTGGTAAATTAATAAAACAGACATTTGTGAAAATTAGTCGCGTTTGACTGAGCAGGTAACCATAGCAACAACTGCTCAAGCGTTTATTACGGGATGGTACTTTAATAAAGCAAAAGTCATGTCATTATTTATCACTTTAGGATACATTTGCATAACAGATATGTCAAAAAAACGTTTGCGCGAAAGTCATTGAATATTTCACACACTCTCAGCAGTCCTGTTCTTTATGGAAGCCATTTTTATTACGTTTCTGTTGTAAATGGCTGCAGCGTGTGTTTTTTTGAATGTTCAAACGGCAAACACCTCCTTTGCGTTCTATTCAAAGCCAAACGTAATTTCAGCAAAACTTCACTTAAAGATGATCACAGGCTGCTCGGTCTGCGAGTGGACACGAGTATTTTTAGCCGCCCTTCAGGCTTCGTTAGCCTTAATTAGCTTCTTTTGCATTTAAACGTTTTGCCTCACTTTATGATTGCGGTGGAGGGAATATTCTGGCTCGGTTCCTTCTTTCTGCAGCACTGCATGCTTCCGCCGAACCTCTGCTTGTGTTTGCCTTTGTAGAAATAAGATGCTCCCTTGCCATTCCAGCTTAGCTTGTGGTGCTGTTTAGCACTGCGCTCATGGAGAGGTGATTATCTCAGTGTGTTGGCACAGGATGAAAGGCCTGGAAATTACAGAACGTCTGCTCATCAGAAAGATTTGCGTCTGTTTGCTGACCTATAATGCCCTTAAGGACAATATTGTATTTGTAAAGTTGGCATACAGTGTAACAAACGTATTGTGTGTTTTGCTGCCTCCGTTTATTAGTCAAACCTCGTTTTGAGGTATTACTTATGCTGTGCATCTTTTACATGCGCTTGCCTTTGAGTTACATGGCTTGGAAATCGTCCCCAGATTGTTGCGAGTTTCTCTCAGTGGTCTTCTGTCTATGCTGGCAGACTCTTAATGGATACTGATTCTTCAAACTCAGTATTAGTCTCGTTCATGCCAAATAAAGGATGAATGGATCTCATTTCACCCTCAGGGTAACACTGTTAGTAAGTGGAAAGGTTAAGTTGTTAAACAGGGGTCATGCTGGCTGTGGAAGAAAAGAACTCCTATCTGACCCTGATTTGAGGCCTTGCCTGTTGAGGATGTCGGCACAAATGACTGTATCTGTATGTGAAGATGTTTTATTATGTTTTGTGTGTTGGTATCATTTTGCACCCTCGCCTTTAATATTCACAGATTTATGTTAGGATTTAAGTTAGGAATGTTTCATCACAAAAGTCAAGAACGTTCTCTATAGAACCAATTTACAAAATAGTAGAAATAATATGTTAGTATCAGATGCGTGTGTGTGTGCGAGTGTGTGTGTCTACAGAAGCTAGGGGTCATCGCAGTTTTTTTTCTTTTAAAGAAATCAAATTATTTTTCCCCAGGACAAATTGATCAAAAGTAACAGTAAAGACCTTTAATGTCAAACTTTTAGCAGACTTCTTCAAATAATATATACACATACACACATATATATATATAAATACATACAATTACTGTATTACTTATTATTTATTCTGGAAGTCTAAAGAAGCTGTATTTCTGGAGTATTTAGTCAGTGTTGCTGCATGGCAAATGCAGAAGCAAAAGGAAGTGATGGAATGTTGTGAGGTATGCAAGGGGCTCTGATGAGAGCTGACAGGGGCTGTGCTGTGGGGTCGAGGCGACGCGTGCGCTGCAAGATAGTGGTGCTGAGGTTGTGTCACTGCCAGTCACCTTTGCTTGGACATGGGGAGATCGTGACATTTGCTAAATGCCATAAATTACTCGTAAACTGTGCCAGACAGATGGCATCTCATTGCTTTACCTGCAGTTTTGTATGTGTCTTTGCTATAGCTTTTGATTGATTTTGTTAAGATTTAGTAGGGAATGTATAGTTTGTTTACCTATAGAAGTTAAAAACAGACGCTGTAGCATCTGGTGTGGTTGACATCATTTCCTCTCTCTCAGTCTCTTTAGTCTCTGTGGGAGCAAATAACACGAGGCCTGGTTTTCCCCCCACTTACAGTATTCAATAGAAAAATGAATATTAAACAGCACTTCCCTGTTCCCTGAGTTTTTTTTTTCCCTTCTACTTCTTACTTCCTCATGATCCAATTTAGGTTAATGAACTAAAACATGACTCTACCTCAGTTGTTACCTCTGTGCTTCAGAACATGCACATGTCACATTTCACCCCACATCATTAAGGAACTCTATTTTGCATAAAGAAAATGAGCTCTATTTTGGGATCTCTTTTGCATTGTGGCATTCTCATGAAAATTAGACACATTCTCTTATCTTATTCCCCAATTCTCATAAATATAATGTAAAAAATAAGTCACATTGATTCACATTGCACATTCATAAAGAACTAACTTTCTTTTTTTGTTTTCTTGATTTATTATTTAGGTAAAATAGCTATATATTTCTCATCTAGGCCTATTTATCCTTTATGATGTTTTTTCTCTGGTCACAAAAATGCTGCAGGCGTATGATATGAAATAGATATGATCATGTGAATCTTTGTCTTCTGTTGTTTGCTAGTTTTTGTGCATGTGCAATGAATCCGCAGAAAACAAATATTACTATTTTTAATGGGTCACAGGTGTGTATCCTTTCCAATTGAGCGCAATTGTAATTTAAAATAATGTTATCGGTTAACTATTAATAATCGGTGAATGAGCGTCGGTTGCCGGTTACGAGAAATAACCGAAATGGGCATTCCGAAATGAACATATATTTTGTGGCGATCTGAGGAATTACACAACCAAGCAACCAAGAAAATGTTGAAAAGCCCCGGAGGGTGGATTTTATTAAAGAATATTGCTGGTGAACCGGTGAAAACAGTGGAGAGTGCTCAGTCCTTAGTGCTTGTTGCGCTGTGCTCAGTCTTCCTCGTGCCCACAGTGTCTCCAGTGGTGACGTCTCAGTAAGGGTGGACGATCAGTCGCAGCTGCTTTCTGAGGACAAAATAGAGGCAAGGTCAATGTCTTTGTCAAGCGGAGAGCGTTTCTTGTCTGGGCTTTGTGAGACGCGTTCTCTTATGCCCTGGCCTTATGAGCTGCAGCCCATGGCTGATCGGCTGGCGTTGATGGGGTGTAGCTGGTTTGCGTTGGTTTCCTGCACTGGAGCTGGAGTGAGACTTGGTTATGGAGAATGGGGAGCATAGGGGTGTGCAGGGAGTGTGCCCTGATAGACCTGCAAAGCCATCAGCGTTGGTGGCCCCAGCTCGGTGAGGACCAGACAGCATTGCCGGGACTTCATTCAGTTGGGGCCGTATTAGTCCACTGCCAGTGACCCATTGGGGTGGAGAAGGCTGTCTTTTCTTTTCTTCGTCAGAAGAAACTTGTCAGTAGCCCTTAGTGAGGTCTAAATGAACCAGACCCTCCCCAGATGTTCCAGCAGTTCGTTTACCCGTGGCATTGGATAGCTGTCGAACCTGGTTGATGGAAGTCGTTGCAAAAGTGGGGGCTGCCGTCCAGTTTTGGGACCATTACGATGGGGCTGGACCAGGTCCTGTGTGATGGTTCAATCACCCCTAGCTTTGTGTTCCACTACGAGGTGGAGAGGGGACGGCTGCTGCTCCTACACCTCTCGTGCAATGGCCATTAGTCCCCTGGGTTGCTGGCCGAAGAGCAGTTCGAAGGGCGTGAATTCCGTATACGTCTGGGGAACTTCGCAAATCCCGAACAGAACATAGGGAATCATCAGGTCCCAATCGCTTTTATCCTCAGCCGCCACACGTCTCAGCATTTGTGTGAGGGTCTGATTTAAGCGTTCCACAAGTCTGTCGGTCTGGGGGTGGTGAGCGGTGGTGCGGAGCTGTTTTAGCCGGTGCAGCCGGCAGAGGTTAGCCATCAGCCGTGACATGAAAGGGGTCCATTGGTCAATATCTCAGCTGGGATACTGACTCTGTTGCAGAGCAGGAAATGCTCCTTGGCGATTGCTTTTGCTATTTCTTTCCTCAGTGGGATGGCCTCTGGGTACCGGGTGGCATAGTCGACTATCACCAGCACATGCCCCAGGCAGACGGGGCAACGGCCCCATCAGAACCATTCCCATCTGCTCAAAGGGCAGCTATAGGATGGGAAGCAGAATGAGTGGGCTGGAGGGAGGTAACTTGGGTGTCATCCGTTGGCAGGTCAGGCAGGTTTGGCAGAATGGCTTCACCTCGCCGTCTAAACCAGTCAAATGCAATGGATGGTGTTGGCGGCGGTGAGCAGCTTTTCGAAGCCTGGCCAGTCTCTCCCTAGGAGAACGGAAATGGGCAGCTCCTTGACAATCCTGACCTTCAGTTGCCACACGCCAGAACATACTGGGTGCATGCATGGAGATGCAGGTAATAGGAAGTAGTAATCTGGAGTCCTTCCGGGGCAGCATGATGGATCTTGGACCAGGATGATGGAGATTCAGGAATCCAGGAGTGCGAGGGCAGTCCGTCTATACACCTTTACCTCCGCTTGGGACGCTCCTTGAGGTAGCTCGTGGTGGACAACGCAGCCAGTCAGGCATGTGCAGATGGTGTAGGGTGCTACTGGGAGCCACTGGCCTGTGAATGTGCGGCGTGGTGCCCTCTGGTATGCGTCACTTGACGGAGTGCCGTCACTTACTTGCTTGGTCCACTGTGCAGCTGGTTGATGTTGGTCCGATGCTGATGAGTACTCGGGTGGCTTGCCACACTATATGACATTATTTGTTAAATATTGAAAAATACTATTAAAACAATTCTATGTATTATATATAATATATTATCTATATTTATGTTACTTTAAATGTTAAATTTAATATTATATATATAATATATATATATAATTGATTAAATTAATGATAAATATTGATATGCTATTTTCAATAAAAATATTCAATAATATAATTGTAGATTTACACATATAGCCTATATGTATCTATATATTAAAATTAGTAAGTTTTGATGTGCTGCTTAATTGAACGTGAATTTATGAAAAAAATGTGCATGTGTATATATTTATAATGCGCACACACACACATATCCATATTTTTACATTATAGGACTATTTGTTGTGTTGACTTTAATTTATGCTAATATAAAAAAATAATCTAAACAAGACTCATTCTTGAAAGGTTTCATGAGATCTAAGAAACACCATCTAAGAAAGCGAACTTGCACTTGCATCTTCATGAAGCATGATAAAGGAGATCTATTACCGCAAATCTCCTTTGACTACTTGTTAGCCTTATGAGATTATGCCATCCGACTGACCTCCAAACTGCTTATCCTCCACTTTCATCCAATCACTGTTGTCCGTTGACCCTGTTACACCCCCTCCCCACGCAAAGCAGATGTTAAGATCTAACTGAGAGGACTAGTCAGACAAAGTTGCCTTACTTTGTCTAAACAAACATATAGTATGTCACAAGCGCCCAAGAGACATGGAAATATTGTTAGCATATGTTTCACATGGTCTACCTCCAAATAACCTTAACGATATGATACCGAGACAAGAGTTACACAAGTTCTGTACATGCCTGCACACATCCAGTTTCACACATGTTACGCATGGATTGTTATTTTTCTCGTTGTTGTTGTTTTTGGAAGAGTGTCATCAGATGCTTACGAGATAATCTTGCAGTATCAGTTCGATGCAGTATAACTGGAGCCATTGATGTTGAGGGAGACGTATGGACAAGCTCAAATTGTGACATTTCATTCCAGCCTGAGCTTGAACTGCTTGAGTTTATTCATAAGCCCTATTTGGGCGGGACTAGTTTTCTAAAACTAGTTTTCTAAACTTATCACCTGACGTCCGCTAGTTTAGTTATTTAGTTTTCTCGGAGGACCACTGAGTTTGCTGAAAAAAGGTAACTTACTCTGGAATTATCACAGAGATTGTGAGAGAAAAACACAGACATGGCAGATTCGGACGGGATTCAAATCACCAAGTACGTCTGTGAAACAAAAATTTCTCTAAAAAAACTAGTCCCGTCTGAATAGGGCTGTAGACTCACAGACACTTAATAAATGTTCAAATTCGCACCATTTTTTTCGTGTAAAAGTCACTTATTGCCTTATAAAAGGTAGTAAACAATTTCACACCTTGCTGACTTGCTCCACAGCTTCAGTGAAGCTAAATCTGTTCCCACTCTTGGAGGACATTTCTTACACAGGGAATTGAGTGCATATTTTTTGCTGTATGACTGTGTAACTTAATGCTGCATTTATAACCAAGCCCTCATTCAAGAACACAGCTGCCTCAGAGAGCGCCTGTTCGGCCCGCTGACCGCTCTGCAACAACATCCGGCTCACGTTGACCTTTAACCCCGTCGCTAAGAGAAAGGTGTAAGCTCATTTCCTCCAAACCTGCCGCCTGTCCCGATTAGAGAAAAATGTGCTAAGTAAATAGGAAGGGAGACACCTGGTGTTTCATAATGCTGTAAATAATGCGTTCCCGAAATAACGTCATTTGCTTCCTTATAGCAGCTGAAAGCATGTCCTGGTTTTGAGGATGTAACTCGGACATTGTTTCTTTTTCTATTTCCAAACTCTGTTTAGTTCCGTTTAAATTTTTCTACATTCTGTTTCTTTCCATTTTACTTTTTCTAGACTGTTTAAATGCCTAACTAATTGAAATCATGAAACTTATACTATATATTAAAGGTTTAACACAATTTTTTTTCCTTCTCAAATTCAGTTTTACGTTATTTATTTCTTTTAACTAAACACTGTGTTTTTCATTATTTTTCTGGATTCCATTTTTAATTGTAATAACCAAAAGCATCTCTATTTAATTGATTTTATAAAAAGTTATTATTATTTGTGTTGTGTGTTTTTATTTTTATAAAAAAATATATATATATATGATTTTTAATAAAAAATGTTTTCCTGTAAATAAATTTCACTAATATTAGTAGCATTACTATTATTACATTACTGTATTTGTTATAATTTCTTCAAGTTAGCCAAACCTTTATTTTGACGGGTAAATGTATATGTATATAATTTTATAAATTAAATATTTACATGTATATAAATTACTATTATTGTAATTACTATATTACTATTTTTATATAATTTTTTTTCCTAAATATATACATGCATGTGCTTGTATTTATATATGCATAAGAAATATACACCGTACAAATACATATATTATGTAAACAAAAAACTTTATTTTGGATCCAATCAATCACTGCTTAATACTCCTACCTCTGATGTATCCATCCAACATTGGGCAAATTCAATGACGTTCCATGTTATATTGTTGGCAAAATTCTATTTTAATGTCTGGATTCAACCATTCTTTCCACATTTCCTCCATTGCGTAAACCATAGGGCCCTATTTTTGTTTCCAGTGCTAATGTTTTTTCTCGCGTTTTAAGGTAACTGCTCCGACCAAGGGCTGTAATTCAGTCGTTAAGCCTTGATACACTCGTAATTGGAGGTGAAAGTGGCGTTGAATGGGTTTAATAAGTGAAATATTTTACCACAGTAGATTGCACATGTGCTGTAAAACGTAACAGATGTCTGCATTGCCCTTCGTGAACCTAGATGACTACATGTACAGAGAAGGCTCGATTTGTTTCAGATGAAACTCTTCAACCCTTCTGAAGAAATCTGCAACATTTGAGTCTTAAAGTTGGAGTGTGTAATTGTTTTGTTATGTGTTCTTGCTCTGTCCAAGCCTCTTATGCAGAGACAACTATACAAACTCTTGAAAAGTGTAAACATGATAGTGCTATTAAAACGTGTATGTCTGCACATGTGTATGTCTAACAGTGATTTAAGCGATGGTATGAGTTTGGGGCTGGGCTATATGTTTATTTGACAAATGAATGTTCAGGAAAAGTTTTTTTTGGCAAAAGTAGAACTGGCACACTTGCATGGCTTTCTTTTTGCAGAAAACAAATGAAGATGTTTCGGTCCAATGAAAATATTGCTTTGTATGGACAAAAAAATGAAATATTTCCAAATACTTAATAGAAAAAGTTTTGAACAACATGATCACTGATAATCATTTTTAAACTGATGCCCACCAAAGCTGTATTTATTGGATCAAAAATATAGGTTAGTAAAAACAGTAATAATGTGAATTTGTTAAAATTTTTAATAGCTCTTTTCTGTATTATTATGTTAAAATTAATTTTTGTACTGTGATGCAAACTTGATTTTATTTTAGTAGCCAGTGCTGCATATTAAAATTATTTTAAAATTATGTTTCTTATTATTATAAATGTTAAAAATAGTTGTGCTGCTTAATATTTTTGTGGAAACCATGATATAATTTTTTCAAGATTGTTTTGATGAATAGAAAGAACAACATTTATTTGAAAATTTCTGGCACTTTTGTTTAATTTAATACATTCTTATTATTATTCTAATACATTATTTAAAAAATAAAACTTTGGAGTGTTGTTCTCCAGTGTCTTTCATTAGCAGTCAAGCCTAATTTTTACTATTTCTCAAGCTCATATTATATGACTTAAGGTGACTTAACTTATTATTTTTGTATGAAGAGAGTAAAATAGGTTTAAAAAAAATCTGTATGCATTGGAGCCATGGCTACCTAATATGACCTCTTTAGTCTTGGACCGGTAAGTAAGCATCTAAAGTAATACCCTAACATTTTGCATTGGCCAAGCATCATTTTCTTACATTTTCTGCCCTGGATGTTAAACTGCTGACACGCGTTAAGAGTGGCGTGGTCACATGATCCTGCAACAGACAGACAGCGGTTGCACAGCTGGACGGCAGCAGCCGCAGCAGTTTTACTGTCCATCTCCTGTGTGCGTCTCTGAAGCTGCTATAGGAATGCAGTCATGTGGTCTCAATTAAGTCCTCTGTTTACATCACAGTGCTGCTCAAGAACAATGTGCTTGTGTTTCCAAGCCTTTAGAGACCCCTTCCCTTTCTCTTATCTGTCCGCAGCACTTTGATCGGTATCATCTATCGTTTTCAACATTTCGCTCATAGTGGATACCAGACAAAGCTATAAAAAGGAAATGGGTGACAGAAAGTAAGGGGCAAACTGATGAGAGATATGTGGAATATTCTACATCATTCTTTTTAGTCGTTAAAACCCTTTGCATCTTTTAAATAAAGCACTGTATGCATATTTTGTTGAGTATGTCCCTTGTGTTTAAGATGCTTTGCCAAGCAGTATAATATATATATATATGAAGAGTTCATTTGCAAAAAAAGATAACTGAGCAGATGCAGTTGGGTTATTTTTACTAGGTTAAAAACAACAACTAAAACAATAAAACGCAATAAAAACATAATAACAAAAAAAGTTTTTGCAAATAAACTTTTCATATATATGTATATATATATGTATGTATGTGCAAGATTAAAAAATATATATATATTTATAGTTATAAGGTCGTGCATTTTAGATAAAGCTAAAGCAAAATTACCTAATAATTAATATGTAAATTATGTATATATATTTATATATATATATATATATTTTTTTTTTTCCATTTTGATCTTTCTTTGTTTTAATAATTTTAAGTTATAACTTAAAAGAACATTTATACATATTGTCTTGACACCTATAGATGAAAAAAAATATTTAATTTACAATTTATTTTAATTCAAGTAACAGAAATGTTTTTTATGGATTTACCTAAAATAACTGCATCAATTATGCAGAATCAATATACATTTTTTTTACCCTTCTCTGCTGTTTCTTATAATGACTGTAATGTTCCCTAAATACACTAACGGATAAATATCAGTTGCAGCAACAAATCTGGGATTTCACTTCCATATCTGTTTAGTAATAATGAAATCAGGAACATTAGTATTATGCTTAAAGCAAGTATGATTTCTAAATGATTAAAGCCGGTAGGCCATTTGTTTAAACACAGGACAAGTGGGGCGCATGTTTGATCCGTGTGGAATGAATAATATGCAGAAATATTAAGCCAAGTGTAATTAGAAATGCCAGTCTGACCAATGAGAATAAAAAGCATTTCTGTTATTCATACCATTTAAAACGGCAGTGTTCAGTGTAGTCGGTATTTGCGTGTTTGGAACAGGCCCTTCCCGACCGTTACCCGCAGCTCGTGAATTTAGCCAGGGGCAAGCTGCCAAATATGTGACTTTGCACAAGTTTATATATCAATGACAAATTCTGGAATATCAGCAGTGGGATGCTTGAAGGCCATATTTAACAGAGACTCTGCTTAGGATCTCTCCTCACGGACTAAAATAAAAAAATAAAAAGACGAGCTGTTGGCTAATGCTCACTGTTTTCAATTTCACATTCTCTGCTTGGGAAAGAATGTTCTTTTGTGCTTTTGGACACTGCACCAAGGGTTGTTAAAGTTTTAGCGGCCACAGAGTTTTACAGTTTGTTCTGGGGCACTTTTTTAGTAGTTGGACAATTTTGTGTTGAGAGTCAAACAGAAGGAAATGGAAGACAGAGAGAGACAACATGAAGCTTATCGAAGTGTGTAAACAACAATAGTGAGTGTTGTTATCTACAGCCTACGTTGGACTGATAATTTAACTAATCTCATTAAAATCTCTTTCAGAGGAGAAATGGTACATCAGTTGCTTGACTCCGCCCATTGTGAAATCCAATTAGTCCACTTACTTTAAACTCACTTTTGAATTCCTGTAATTGGACAGCAAATTGCATTTTCCCAAGCTAATGATAGGGTATTTTCATAAACCAGTAAAAAATTATTTTTCATTGTTATTATATTTTATTAAATGTTAAATGCTGTTCATTACATTAAAAATAATGACATCATATTAATAGTAATATATTTATTTATTTATTTATTTATTATTATTTTATTATTATTATTATTTTTTTAGCTTATAGATGCTTTTTGATTTAATATTTTGATATTTGCTTATTGATAATTTTTTTTATTAATTAAATGATTTAGCGTAAATATTCTTTTCAGTATTTAAATATTTTTAAGAATTTAATGCACAGTGCTCACATATTAATAAACATTTTAAATTAAATATTATATATTTGTAATTTTAGATTATTAATTTAATATACTATTATTTGTAATAAGGTTATTTAGCTTATATATGTTTTTAAATACATTTATAGTCACTGAATTCAATGCATAGTAATTCCTTTAGGATTTAATCATTCCGTATTATTAAATATTTTAAATCATATATATATATATTCATTATTTATATTATTAATTTAACACACCATTATTTTAATTAAAATTATTTTTTTATTAATTCTTTTTGGT
>JAUMHR010000087.1:1560272-1578484 GCA_032361145.1 Enteromius fasciolatus
TGATTATTACAATACATTTCTTACATACGGTTCCTTTAAAATTAATTTTGCAGAATTAAATCAGTAAATTAAAAAAAAATATTTATTTACACAAAAAAAGGTCATGCAACAAACAGACACACACACATTTATTTATTTATTTTTATTGTATAATATTATCATAATATTAGTAATATATTAATATATTTTTAGCATTTTAAACAAACATTTTTTTCCCTCACTTATTTTTGTTTGCATTATTTTTAATTACACAGTTAATCAATTTCATTGCATTATATAACACAATATCATAGTTTCTTAAAACAAATTCCTGAGTAATTTTTGCAGTTAATTTTAACCAGCTGGTCTCGTGATGATTATTATTGAATGTGTGAAGTCAGTCCTTCAAGTTCACACAGGTGTCCTTGCAGTCTTAAATTGGAACCATAAATCTATTAATCGTGTTTTTAACATTTTGCTTGATAAAAATAAATGCCACTGGCTGTGACATTTCATTATCAAGTGCAGTGACATTCATGCACTTCTAACTTTCCAAAAAAACTTTCAGGGTACGTTTTATTTGCTCTTGCTTGTTTTGCCCTTCGCACAGCCTCACACACAAACACAGGTACAGTAGATGATCACAGCACATCTGACGCCTCGGCCCTCTGCCTGATTAGATCCCTGTGGAATACTGCCTCACACCAAACAGGAAACCAATGACATCACAATATCCTGTCTTTTTGGAACTCAGCCCTGTGACATCATATTCCTCGCAAACCTTCTGTTTGCTATCGCTCCTCTAGGCCCTAGAAAGGTCTACGAAGGACTTGTAAATATTCTCCAAGCTCGTAATCCTCTTAGATAAATAGTAGAGAATTTCTGCTTGTGAGGTTGTGATTTCCATAGAGGCAGATTCATTCCACCCAATCCCATTATTAAGACGTTTATGTTGTGGAAAAGGCAAAAAGGATGGTTTCCTGTAGTCTGTGAGCCATAAGCTCCACCACCTATAACATGTAATTACATTGTGCTCTCATGAAAAACCAAGAACTGCATTGTTGAATTGAATAAGAATTGCATATTTTGTTGCATGTGTTCGCCTGTTAGCATAGACTAGTGTTTTTCAGCTGAGATGAGAATCATATAGGGCTTTTTTTTCAGCGTAGTCAAATCCAGATGTCAGCTCATCCAGAAACACGTGGGGTAATCGGATCTCTTGGAGCCCGGCCTGCAGCACAGGACTGTTTTACATTCAGCTCAGAGTCTGTTCTGAAGGAATTTTAGAAGGGTGGATCCACAATTCCAGTCTAGAACGATTATAGTATCAAGAACAAGTCTGACATAGAGCTGGATAACATATCCAATACTGGCCATGACTTTGATGTTGCGTTACAAAATAAATACATCATTAGAATACTTTTTCAGGATACTTTGATTAAAAAATAAAACGTTAAAATGAACAGGATTTTTTCTAAATAGATTTTGTTTTGTAAGAATATACAATAACACTGAAATGTTTGTGAGCAGTGTTTTTTTTAACAGTTTTATTCAGCAAGGATGTGTTAAATCAATGAAAAGTGATGGTTACAAAAGATTTTTATTTTGAATAAATGCTGATATTTATACACTTTTGTTTTCATAGAAACCCTAAAAAAGCGTCAAATTGTCCAAACAAATATTAAGCAGCACAGCTGTTTCCAACATTGATCATAAATCAGCATATTAGAATGATTTCTGATCGTTTGACGCTAAAGACTGTTGTAATAGCTGCTGAAAATTCAGGTTCGCCATCACAGAAATAAATTACATTTTAAAGTATATTTAAATAGAAAACTGTTATTTTAAATTGTAATAGTATTTCACAATATTACAGTTTTTTTTGTTTTTGTTTTGGTTTTGTTTTAGAAAGTAGATGTAGCCTTCATGAGCATAAGAGCTAAAGAAAATTCATTTACCTCTTTTTGGTGCATTTAAAACGTGATTATTTAGCGCATCTTAAACCCTGCCGGATTTCTGCTAATGAAAATGAGGCATGTGGCTACTTCCAGTAATTTGCATTGATGTCTGTGCAGATGTTTTGATTGCTGTGCTTTTTAACTCGGTGTTCGTCTGTCTCTTCACCTATCCATCTGGAGAGTGGGATGCCTTTGTTGATTTTGGCCACTTAATGTTGTTTTTGACTATGTGAGATGAGAGTTTTCTTTGGAGGTGCATGATGTTACCCTTTTTTTTTTTTTTTTTTTTTTTACATTGGAGGAGTCCAATCTGTCAGTAGAAACATGGAAGTACATACCACTCTTTCGGCAGATCAAATTGCTTGTGGAGAAGTACTAAAAGTTCCTCTAAACATCACAAGGTTTTTGTAGCTTAAACAAAGCGAAGAGAGTTATGCATCGAAGTTATTCTAATTCCTCATATTAGGGGTTTGTTCTAATACTCACCCGTGGGTATAAGCAATAATAAAAATGATTGCTATAGAAAACGCCACTAATTAGCACAAATGCGATCTTCCATACAAATCTTGATTTTGTTTGTACATCTGTTGCATTTTTACTGAAAATACGAGATGGCAGTGTGCGCAACAAGTCTGACAGCTGCTCTTTGTTTCGTACGACATGTTTTCGGTTGGCAGCTGCCGAGTACGCGAGAAATGTAGCCAACGTCACACCCCCAGTGGATTAAACAGCGGTGTGTCGCACACCTGGAGGATGATTGTCCGGTATCCGCCTGTCATTCCCGCCGCCCTCGTTTTCACGGCGGAGTCGTCTGCATTTGCGTTTTTTTCTTGCTTTTAATGGTTACAGACTAAGGCAGAAGTGTCAAAATTTATGAGGGACTCGTCCCTCAGGGAAGGACAAGGAGAGAAAAAGATGACAAGAGAAAGAGTGTGTGTGTGTGTGTGTGTGTGGAGCAAAGAATAAGTAAGCGAGATAAGGACATTCAACGCTATGAATCTCCTGAGCAGAAACCTCCACATAAGGCAGTTTGATTGGCGGCAAGTGGGTGTGAGGAAATGAATCATCCCGTTTCTGTTTAAAAAAAAAACCTTTTCCTTTTCGTCTTCTGCTTTTCTTTCATCCCAAAGCCCCCTTCATCCTCCTCCTCATCAAGCCTTTAGCCTCCCAGCCATTTTTATTGGGCCGTTAAAGAGGTCATTAGGGAAAAACGGCCTTCGCTGTCACTTTTTCCTGTCCTTCCAAGGATCTAAACTAGAGATGTTCAGTGGATCACCGCAGTATAGCTTATACAGTGTGCGGGAACTTTATTATGTTGGCATCAAGGGTGAGGAGGACGAGATTAGCTTTGTTTCAAAACATACTGTGCTGCCTACCTAGACTGTATTTTAAGGCGCCGCCATCTGAAGGCCAACCCAAAAGGTAGGCAGTGTGATGTTGACTTTTAAGATACCATATTTTGGCCTTATAATTCAAAGATGAAATTGTATTTATCCTTCATTAGGTTCCATTACAGATTTGTGCAAAACTTTTGTGATATTATATTATTATATGTCGATTATAATATATGAGTTTCTGTTAACCAATGTAGATTTATTTTAAAATATACTTTACTTTAATCAAATAATCCTAAAAAAAAGTGTCATGGTTTACACAAAAATATTCAGCACACCCGTTTTTTTTACATTGATTTAATAAAAAATATTTTTGACCAGCATACTAAAATTATTTCTGAAAAATCATGTGTCTCTAAAGACTCTAATAATGGCTGCTGAATAAATAATATTTTTAAATACATTTAAATAGAACACTGTTTAACATTATAATAATATTATATTTTTAAATACATTTAAATAGAAAACGGTTTAAAATTGTAATATTATATATTAATCTTTTTACTGTATTTTTAATCAAATAAATGCAGCCTTGGTTAGCACTAGAGACTTCATACAGAAGGCACATTTTTGAATGGCAATATATATTCAATTCAGTAGCAGAAAATATTCATAAAAATAATATAAGTATAACAGTAATAAAAAATTGCAAATTAAATATTATCTTTAGGTACGCAAAAATTCAGCAGCAAAAAAAATCCACAAAATTTAAATTCAATATAACAATACAAATTGTCATTTTTTCCTGTTATATTTAGTAGCTGCATGCTTTTATTTTATTAAGAACCAAAAAATATAATTAAAATGGCATGTTTTATATTGTGTGTGGTTTCAGAAGTTTTATGTTGTTAATTTAGCACTTAATTCTGCTCATGAACAGCCAGAAATAAGTTTTCATTTAATTTATTATTCCACCTTAAAATGCAGCTGCCTATGTAGGCAATAGACAGCAAGGCTGCTCGCTAGGTTTTGTAACAAAACTATTGATTTATCCTAGCTTTCTCATTTAGTTATTCTGTCACTCGTCGAGTTTCTGCCATGCTCTCGTTATGCACCAGATCTTTTCTTAATTTCCACGCAAATGTGACGGCCCAGTCCTCTAATGCTTTGTGACAAGTCACAAAACCTTCTTACATTAATCATTGCAGGATGTGCTCTCCGTCACCCACACCGTCCAGATGGTTTCTTCAAAGATCTTACCTTACCATTTTTTGAAAAAATATGAAATGTTTTCCGAATCAAAAATAGATAGGAGGTGTGATGTCAATCTACAGTTAACCAAAAAGCCGATTGTTTCTCTGTTTACGAAGGCCGTTTCCACATTTTTGACGCTCCCTTTCTCTTACAGGCGACATCACTCAGAAAGGATATGAGAAGAAGAGGTCAAAACTGCTCGGGGCGTATCTGCCACACCCTCCAGGTAAGAGCCCTCAACTCCTCACCTCGCATTTAAAGGGTCCCAGGGTGTGTTTTGTACCCACAGACTTTTGCAAATGCACAGGTTCAAACAGCCGACAGAACCAGCTTTTCTACAGCAGATGGGTTTGCCTTCCTTTCTCTCATTTAAACAGATCCTAAAAACCTGCAATGGGAATCTGTTTCCTGTGGGGTAATATTCTAGGCATCAACAGATGGATTTCACAGTCGTTCTCTTGTACTTAAATGAGCAATGACTTTTGTAGAGCACCCTAGGCTGCATTACTATGCGGATGGTAAGGTTACACACCTATATATCTACCTTTATGCAGGCTTATGGGATTTAATTGCTCCTTTTATTATTTGACAGACAGGAAGCTTAGAGAATGTGCATCTTTTTAAGTATCGTTCATGTTCGTAGCACTGAGATGTTTGTTCTCATCCCTAACACTAAGCACGAGGAATAATATGTAAGGTTGGAAGATCAGATATCTGATTTAGAAACATTAAAAAGTGGCCCAAATCAGATGTATAAAATTGATTTTAACTAATTAGAGCTGGTTGACAGTCTAAATGCAGTTTTAAAGTCTGAAGCTCCAACAGCTCTATTTGGTCTCTTTATCTTATTTGGAAAGCAGGGCCATCCATAACCCAGGCCGGCTCCAGACTTAATCAGTCTATTTGCCCGCTTTTTCTTCAGCGCTGCTTTAAAATGAGCTGATAAGTGACTGTAGGCACCAGAATTAAGAGGCTCCTCTAAGCTCTTCTCAAGAGCTTCATAAAAGGTGCTTAGAACTTTTTTTCTCTTCTTTCATTGAACAACCCCTTCTTATGAATATTAGTTGGGGGGAAAAAATCTAATGTCCGAATGTTGCTTGTCAATAAGGGATTCCTTAGTTGATCACTCGTTTAAGTGCACTTAAAGTAAATACTTTGCATTTAGACTATCGATAAAATGCAGGGTCACTGCTGATCAAGCGTCTCTGACTTCGGATGGCATCAGTCTTTAAAAGCACCCCAGCATCATTAAAATAAAGAGCTCGGTAGAGTAATTACTTGGTGTCGAAGAACATTTTGTGAAGAACTGTGCATTTTTTGCCTGGCGAGGTGATCTCTTCTTTTACAGTTTTCCCAAACAATATATTTAGCCAAGTTTCTTGCTTTGTGATTAGAAATTATGATTTAATGATTCATTTACTACTCTGTTCTTAAAACACTTTTTATTTAAATATAGCCTTTCACTGGAATTATTTTTATATAATTCATATGAATAAACATTTACAATTAAAAACTATTTTTGTGCATTTAATTATAATTACTGTGCGCATGTTTACTGTTTTTGAAGGCGTGTTAAAAAGCAAATGCATAAATATCAAGATATATTTCTTCAAATGGTTGAAAAAATATTCAAATACTATATTTTCAACTGTATCGCCCAGCCCTACCAATAAAGTTAGTGCTGGTGTGTCTGGCTGCATTGTTGATTAGCACGGCTTCTGTTGCCATGGCAACAGGCAACCCGCATGTTCCCAGTCTGGCTCCCAGTGAAAAAAAAAAATGACATCATGCTCGGGCACAAAGCATGTATCGTAGACTGTGGCGCGAATGTGAGCGGCATGCGCTAGACTCAACGCAACGCCTCCATTCCTGTGGGAACTGATGTTATTTAACAGTCCCGTAACTTGTATGTAATGATCAGTCGTTTTTATGTACTGAAGCAAGTGACCGTGGCACAGTGACACCTCCCTCATTGATTTTGTGTGTGTGTATTTTACTTTTTAAGAGCATCCGGTTACCAGCACAGAGGAGAGTTTGTCTCCGTGGTTGCCTTCGACTGAATGACAGCCGTACTTAGACGTTAACTCAATCAGTATTGATCGGTGACTGTTAACCCTCGGCTTTTTAGTAGGAGAAAGACTGTGTGTTCATTGTACTTGAGTCAGAAATGCACCATCACATCCTCCGCTGCATGAACTGGTGCATGATTCAGACTTAACCTGCTGTCTCACCTTCTGCCTTATTGAATGAATAAATCCACCCGCTGGTGTCTTAGGCTATGTCAGCACGGGGCCAAAATTGATTTCTCCGGCCTGCACACAGAGCTCTTGGCTGGAACTCAAAGCGCAACCTGGACCGTCTCACGTGTCCTAAAATCTGCCAGGAGGAGCAGAGTGGTGCTAAGCTCTCCGCTCCGGATCCAAGGCAACAAAGAACAACAGAAGAGAACAGAGCTGGCTCATCACAAGAGCCATTGATATGAGTCATAGCCGACCAATCGCTGATGTATGTGCCTGGAATTAAATATTTGATCTTTTCTCAATCAGGGCTGCACTGGCATAGACATCTTGGCAGATCTGGATCGTCTATATATGGCACAAACGAAATCGGCAGTCGCAAAACTCCCAGAAATCTCTGCAGATTTCCATAGAATGTGAAAATATTCCTAAAATCTGAAAATTCTAGGCTCTGCTAATTTAAGCAGATTTTTCTTCAAAATTTGTTAAGCAAAAAGTTATAAAAGACTGACAATGTTTAAATATTTTTTTTATTTATAGCATTCTTTTATTTTTAATTTGATTTTATTTCGCACTTCCTACCAAAATAAATCAAGATTAACTTGAATATACTTTTTAAATCGGATAAAATAACTTTATCCTTAAATAACTAGATATTTATGTTTGTCAGTGATTAAAAATGATCTGTTTTGTTTTGTTTTTTTGGATTACTATTGTTTTTACTAGAATTTATTTAATTTTTGTTTTACTTTTAAAATACAAACCTGCGAGTCTTTATCTCCCAGCTCTTACTAGTGTTTTTTAAAATCTTCAAATTCTGACTTTTTAAAAATCACAATTCTAACTTTATCAAAGTCTAAATTGCGAGATATAAACGCACAATTCTAAGAAAAAAAATCGCAATTGTAAGTATATATCTCGCAATTATGACTTGATATGAAAATAAACTTGTAAAGTCAGAATTTTATATCTCACAATTTTGGCTTTATATCTCGCAATTGTGAGAAAAAGTCAGAATTTTGAAATTCTGAAATGCGAGATAAATCGTCACAATTAACATTGTAATTTTTAATCCAATGGCAGAAACAGGCTTCCATAGTTTTGCTTGTGTTTTGTTTTGTTAGGAATTTTACATCTCCAGTCAAAATCTATCATAAAACATAAAAATGTAAAAATATTAAACAACTGTTTAGCATATTTATATATTGTCGTAGAAAAAAAGTAATAAATAAATAAATAATCTCTAATAATGAATTAAATCACTATACTCAGTACTAATATATTGTGAAGTATATTGTGTTAGATCTGAAGGGGTGAGAGATCCAAAAAAAGAGGATGACAATATGTTAGAAAGAAAAGCTACACTGAACTTCATATGAGACAAGAAAGTAGGCTGCCAATGAGAAATCGATAGAAGAAAGCGCTGATTAAACTGAGAACGATTCAGGGTATCTCTTAACCCATCTGTGTAGGAGAACGTTACAGGAAGAGATCAATGAAGTGGATATGTAAGAAATGAGTGCCTGGGAGAGACATGTAATTATTCCTCTCTTGCTCTCTCGGTGTCCTTTAGGGCTGGAGGCCTCCATGGCACACGAACGCCGGCCGCCCATGGCACCGTCCGCTTCACGATACCACCGTAGACGCTCCTCTGGCACCCGTGATGAACGTTACCGATCAGGTGAGTCAGCGGTCAGAGTTTATTCCAGCAGTGCAATGAGTGATCCATCATCATTCTTACACTGGAATGATGGGAAATATAGCTGTACCACAATAACAGTTTCACAGCAAGTAAACAAGAAAAAGGTAAAAGAACAGCTCAAGGGGATTCATTCTGTAAAATGTATTGTATTTTGGACTCATAATATCAATGAATCACTGAATGTTTAATACATTTTTCATCAACATTTCACAATTGGTCATCAATGAAAATAAAATATATTCGTATTTACCTTTATTTTAAATGAAATTGGTTTTCAACAGCCTAATCCATAAAAACATTGATGTAAATATAGTATATGTTTATTAATAATTTAAAACAGATTGCTTGTTTGTGTGTCAGATTATGGATTTGTTTATCCCTGAATATGTCACTGGCCTCCTACCTCTGGGCAAATATACAAATATTGATATATGTACTGTACGTGAGATTTATCTGCTAGAAGCTGTACATAGTAAAATTGTATCTGTCTCTGTCATGTCTCTGCATGTCCTTTAGACAGCCACACATTCAAAATAGAGATGAAAGATTAAAAAATTAGGGTTCAGTAGTCACAACATTTATTGAGCTTTTCATTGTGGAGTGAGGTTTTATGATTGATGGTAATCATCATTCATTTTTATAATCATAACATATTTTTTAGTAATGCTGAACAGCACATACCAGGCTACAACCACTGTCTTAATGAAATGACAAATGGAATCAAACTGGACCGTTTTTAGTCCAAACAGACTTCAGTGTCACATCAGAAATCATTTTTAATATCCTGATTTAGTGCAGAAATATTTATTTTTATTATAAATGTTAGCTGTTCTAAATGTTATTTTAAGTTGGGCTGAAATGAAATTTTGTTCATTGCAAATGTCTTTACTAATCAGTGCTAAATAAAAGTATTAATTTCTTTCAGAAAAATAAAAACCTAATCAGTAGTTTAAAATCAAAATATTACTTTATTGATTAGTAGTGTAATTGCAGAATGTTGCTTCATATTTCTATATTCTGGTTATTCTGAAAAAGATGTTTACACAGCTACTGTATTGTGGTTTACATATAATATATAATCACCATATATGTGACCCTGGAGCACAAAACCAGTCTTAAGTCGCTGGGGTAGCCAAAAATACATTATTTTTTCTTTTTTGCCAAAAATCCTTAGGATAGTAAGTAAAGATCATGTTCCATGAAGGTGTTTAGTCAATTTCTTACTAAAAATATATTAAAACCTAATTTTTGATTAGTAATATGCATTGATAAGATCTAATTTGGGCAACTTTAAAGGTGATTTTTCTCAGCATTTAGATTTTTCTGTACCCTCAGACTCCAGATTTTCATATAGTTCTTGGTCAGATATTACCCGATCCATCCAAATCAAACATCAATGGGAAGCTTATTTATTCATCTTTCAGATCATATATAAATGTCAATTTCTGAAAATTAACACTTATGACTGGTTTTGTTGTCCAGGGTCACATATTATGAATAAATCAAGACATACTCTTTCACTTCCTTTTGGAAAAGTAATTAGATCAGAATATGAGCAAATATCGTATCGGATTATTCATGGGCGTGTAAACATAGTCAGTGTGTTGATGGAATATGTTGTTCTGTATCTCATTAGAGAGTCTAAATAACAGCTTGGATTATTAGAGGCCGTGACTCTGCCAGCGTGAGGAGTGCAGGCTTGGGTACAACCTACAGTCAGCCGTGGTGTCATCTCTCTCACACACACAGACACGCACTCTCTGAGATGAGTCAGTATTGCAAGATCACAGAAGGGCTGGAGGTGGTGGCTTGGCTCTCGTCACTCACTCTCACGACCATCAGCCAGAGAGACTCATCTCATCCACGTCACTGTAAACACCATCTTGGAGGTCATCGGCTAGTTAATACAGATTCCTTTCATTTCGTTTCTCTATTTTTTTTCCTCCTCAGACGTCCACACAGAAGCAGTTCAGGCAGCACTGGCCAAACACAAGGAGAGGAAGATGGCCGTCCCCATGCCGTCCAAACGCCGTTCTCTCGTGGTACAGACCTCTATGGATGCCTACACCCCCCCAGGTGAGCTTCACACCTGATTCTAAATCGTCTTTCATTTAAAGTCAACATGAAATCAAAAATAAATGGAGAGTTCATTCGAAAAAGAAAATTGCGTGATATGTTATTGACACTTGTGTTGGTCCAAACCTTTAAAGACTCTGAAAAGTCAATGGGGTCCAATGTTTTGCGCCATTTCTCAACGACTTTTCTTCTTGACTGATGTCATCTAGGCTGAGCAGACAGGGAATATCGCTATTCAATCGCCAAATAGCTATTAAGCCATTGTTTTAGTTTACTTTTATATGAGAAGCAGCCTTTATTGTTTAAACACACACTTTTCAAGATCTAATTCATACATTTATTGGAAATTATGAGAATGTTTATATTATTGTTTTTTTATTGTTATAAAGAAGTATTTAAATATAACTAAATGTACATTCATGCAAGTTAATTTAAGTGTATTTTAATTCATTGTAATTTTAAAAATAAATGTATTACTTCTAGCATAAAAACCTGTTGCTATATATATATATATATATATTAGCGTTTATTGTTGTTACTGTTATTTTTTTCCTCTTTCTTTTCACAATCCTAACAATTTCTTTTGGATGCAACTGTATCTCGACATTACTATCTTGAAGAATTTTCTAGTTAATCCTAAAATCTTTTTTCCAAGAGGTTGAAAATCCCTTTTCGTGTTGACTTTAATCGCACTTGTCCACCTTCTGTGCTGAGTGTTGAGTGGGTCTGAGTGACTCTCACTAGGCCTCTCCCCCCTCTCCTCTCTGCCCCCCCTGACAGACACCTCGTCCGGCTCGGAGGAGGAGGGCGGCCAGGGTGAGGGTACCCCCACCTCCAGCCAGGGCAGCGTCAGCATGGAGCACTGGATCAGCCGGGCCATCCACCAGGGTTCCACCACCTCCTCCTCCTCATCGTCGACGCAGAGTGGGGGCAGCGGAGCCGCCGGGCGCTTGGCTGACGTCCTGGCTCAAGCACATGTCGGCAAATCAGGTAATGCCCCCTCAACAAGCCCTGCCTCCACATCATTCCTTCAGCCAGTCACTCCCACACTTCCTGCCATGCTTCTAAACCCCGTCTCCTTTGCCTATGTATGCTGTACGCCCCTTCTTTTGCTCTTTATTGTATATCTGTGCTGTTGTTGAACCACGCTAGCCATCATCAACATAATTCTCTGCTAATCTCCTTTAAAATTATGTCTATCAAAAGGAAGTAATCAGTAACATTCGTCTGTAGGCTCTAACAGGAGCACGGTTCAACGGTAAGAATGGTCTAATACCAGTTTTTGGTCCAGATGACAAAACCGTCACAATAATTTAAATGTTTTTGTGATTTCAGAAAAATTTGTGTCACCAAAGTCTTAGCAGCTTCGGTTATGTGTGTTGTTAAATGTATAGCCATCATGGAGATATAATTTGTACCTGCAATTTATTATATAAATATAAATATAAATGAAAACAAATAATTGTAAATTAATTAATAACTTTTTTAATTTTAAAAATAAGTTGTTTTTAAGATTTAAATGTTTATTTGTATTTAATATTTATTTATTTATTTATTTAATATTATTGTTTATTAAATTTCACATTTAATAAAAATATAAATGCATTACTTTACCCTGCTACTAAATATATATGTTAAAATTATTGCTAGAATTTCTTTCTAGATAATTCTAATATAATTTATTGCTAATATTTTTTAATGACTCGTATCAATTCCTTTTGCACACAGTAAGGGCTTTTTGTGTTAAGAAAACCTAACATTTGATAAAAAAATGTAAATATGTTTCATTATATATAATATGTAATAAAATACAGACAGGGCAAGTACAGATTTACTTTTATGAAAATATCGTTCTTGTTGGGCCCCGAGGTAATAATTCATTTAACACAGAGCCAATTGCATTTACAGACACCTCATTTTCAAAAACCTCACGAACCCTCTCTATCCAGAGGCCTTGAAGTTGTAGACTGTGGCTAAGTGATGAGCTGGGGTGTTTTAATAGAGCTATGATGTTATGTAGGAGTGCCCTGTGGAGCAGTTTAATGTCTGAAGAAAGGAACTCATCTCTTTCACACTGTCCTGTTACCTCTCTCCCTTCATATTCCTTTTTTATTTCCCCTCACGATTCGGTTGTCTCATCGTTTCCCTTTCCTATATCGACTTTCCTTCTTACTCCGTGTTTCAAACCACTCTGTCTTTCTTTCCTTCCAACTTTTTGTTTGTTCTTAAAGGAATTTTACACGGTGCGCTATTGGCGCAATGCGATTTTACAAGCGCTATTTAATTCTATTTACACAAGCCTGCTACTGAATCAGCGTTTAAAACACCCAGAATGAAACCGTTACTGTAAATTATATTCTGTGTCGCTTCTAAGTTGTAGATAATTACACTGTCCTGCTAAAAATCTATTTTAAAGGCTTACCGCACTAGTGTTCTCACCTAAACGCCCTTGAATCTCGTCTCCTGATTTAAATACTCAAACTATTTAATATTGTCTGTATTCTGATTGGCTGTTAATGTTACTATCATTCATCAGATAGAAAAAAGTCATTCTGAAATTGAGTTAAACACTCTTGTTCCTTTAGGTCAACTCTCATACGAAGAATTAGGATGATTATTAAACCTTTACATTTATAGTTATCATTACAGTTATCTTCCTTGGTGTGAACCAGTGTTTAATCTGATATACCTGGTCTGCCAGACTGGCCAAGACTGCCTAAAACCCATCTAAAAAGACCAGCTGTAGGTAGACCAATCTTGGCTGCAGGAAACCAGATAACAAAATAAAAAGGCATTTGTTTCTCCATAAAATAGGCTAACCCTGAATAGAAATAAATGTGATTGGTGGGCAGACATTTGCTGTGACTGAAAATGCTCATTTTTTTGCTCATCCGCATTGCGTGGGCAGCAGGGAGCGATTTTAGACACATCAACACCGAAAGTGACAAAAAAAACACAAAAACTGAACAAAGTTTGATTGATTGGAGAATAATGACACACAGAATATTCTGATTGGTCTTGGCGAGCTTTCAGTGCCGCCTCTGACAACAAACTGGGAACTCGTGATTACCGTGTAAAAGAGCCTTTCGTTTCTCTCACCCACTTCCTTTTTGTCCTCCCACATGATAATGTTGTGGTACCATCTAAAAGCAGACAACCTACCTCAAGAGAGTCAGTCGTGTTCGCAGCTCTCAGAACATTGTTAGAGCATATTTAGTAACGCGGCAAGGATCTTTGGGGCGTTTTTAAACCCATTGGACCAAGAACAAGTTCTGCGAGTGCTTCTCAGGTTGTTGCTTTTGTCTCATATTTGTCTCGTACCGTTGCCACGAGAAACATGGCAGTGTGGGTGCTCCTTTAGGAACGCTCAATCATTCCCCACCTCCTCCCTCCCTTCCCCTTCCATGCAAGATATCCAGTTGGGATACTCTGTTGGGAACATGGCACTGTCCATGCTCTGTTCATCGCCCCCAGTCCTGCCCCATCCATACCTGCGGTCAGCGAGGAAGCGGACGGCTCTAAGGTTCTGGTTCTCCCCCTTCCTACCTTCCCCATCCAGGGCCGATTGCTCACCTCTCCTTGAAGAGGAAAACTATGCTCGGCGTAGCAGAGAACGGAAACTCGCTGCGGCGCTCCTGCGAGTTCGGATCTGATCTTCTCTGGCCGCCGCCCTTGGAGTCCGAGGGTCAGTATATCAGCCCCTCAAATGCACACACACACTTTCCCCAATCATCCGATCATCTAGAACGTCTCTGTGTCCTCCATGTAGTTCTCTGGAGTCTGGGGGACGACGGGCCCCTTGGTGTTTTTGTGTTTGGAGTCGTGTGCTGTAAATTTTATGACCTGATGTGTCTGAACGTCAATTCTGCTGTGTATGTACGAGTAAACTTTCTGATAACAGTTCTGTTGCATTTGAGATTCGGTCTATCTGTGAGTAGTGACTGTGTACCTTGTGTATTTTCTAAATATTTTTGGTTTTTTAATTACATTCTGAAATGTGAAATGCTGTTTTCAGGCTTTCCAGTCTGCTTTTAGATGTCCATTCTTTGTCGCTATGTGCTTATCGTTGTTGCTCTTTCCTAACCTTTAAAAAAAGTCTGTCATCATTTACTCTTTCTGAACCAATCTCACTTACTTTCTTCCGTGGAAGACAAAATAAGAGATTTTAAAGAATGTTCAAGCTGTTGAATGTTCAAGAATGTTTTTTCCCATAGAGTAAAAGTCATGGTGACCAGGCTACAATCATCATAAAAGTACAAAATACTAATCTTATACAATATTTTATGTTTTCTGAAGCCATATAATGCATTTATATGAGTAACAAACTGAAATAAAAAAAAATCATACTTGTTAGCACCATTTAATTGAATTTTATATTAAAAGAGCAACCTTTTCCATAGAGAAACTACATTTTACTGGTTTGGAATGACATGATGGTGAGTGAATAATGGCAGAATTATCTTTTCTCTGTGCACTATTGCTATAACTCCCAGTGTGTTGTCACTATCTGTTCATTTATGTGTTAAATTTGCATGATTATTTGTTTAAATGTTGTAAATTGCATTGACTTTTAAAATGTTTACTGATTAACCAGTGTATAACCGTTGAGAATTTTTTCACATTGAAACATAGGACAGCACTGATCACTATTCAAAGGTTTGGCATCAGTAAAATTTATTTATTATTTTTTTTAAAGAAAGTAATACATGTATTTAACAAAGATGCATTCATTTTAATCAAGAGTGACAGTAAATTCATTAAATTCGGCTTTGCATCACAGGAATACATTTTCGAATTCAACTTTATACTAAAATAGAAGTTACTTTAAAATGTAATAATTGATCACAATATTACCGTATTTTTGATCAAATAAATGCAGCCTTGGTGTACATATATTAACAATAGAACAAATTTCACAGACTTCAAACTGTTTTTTAAAAAGTAGTTTATTTTGGTATTTTGATCAACTGAAATTTATTCATGTTATTTACAATACTTTTTTTTTATAATAAAATAATTTCCATTTTAGTAGAATGATAAATGAAAATTGACTGTAATATTTCTCATCCATCCCTCTAGACTAGAAGGGTTGTGTTTGTCTGGGGTTTTCTTGTCTCCGTGACGCAGATTTGCCAGCAGGTTCCCTCACGTGACGCAAGACGTCATTTTTATTTGTCCTCCTACGAACACCTCTGGGCTTTGAGGAAACTCCTTTTCTAGCAAATTAGTGTCCATGTCACTGAAGAGCAGGGGGTGGGGTGAAGAGAGAGAAAGGGAGAATGAAAGAGAGAGAGAGATTGGATGTGGGTTATTTTCAGCCTGTTACGTAAGCACTCTTGCTGCTGGGTGTTTTCTCATACACTCATCACTGATGATAGAGACAGGGAGGCCAGGGATGAAGCAGGAGACGAGGTGGAATACAAGGCAGGAAGGTCGAATATTAGGCACGGAGGGAGACAGGAGATTAGAGCTCAATTTCGATTCAGATTCACGAAGCTCTCATGTCAGTTTGATTTAATTCTGATTTGATTCAATTCCAGTTCATTTAGTATTTTTCTTTACAGGTTTCAGACTAGTAACTTTTTGATCTGTTCTTTAAAAGAACTGGCTCAGAAGAGTCGTTGGTTTCAGAAATCGGACTCCACATGTCATGAATCATGAATTATGTTATTGATTTAAGATGAATCAGTCTGCAAAGGTCACACTGCTTGTGTTTGATTCACTAAAAACAACCAGCGTATGTTCTGTAGCGAAAGTTGGGCTGTTTGAGAGACTTCACTAGTAAAGCTACACTGGTAGTCACATCAGTCCTTCAGGAGATGAGGGAGAGTAGAAGTAGTGCTGTTGGTGGGTGGAAGCCAAGTCCAGGGGTCATGCCCTTCCTTAGTCACGTTCTCCATCAGAGTCTCCTTCTGTGCTCGGCACGATTCCTCAGACAGGAGGCATCTCGCTCACTCACGTTCATTCTGTCACCGCTAGTGACAGCTTGACTTATCTCTCCCATATATATGACTAATGCTTTGATTTATATTTATACAAGCTAATACTATATATTTATTTATTAAGTCAGTCTGAAACAAACTGATTTATGGAGAAACAGAGCTATAAATTACCTTTGATTCTCTACTGAAAAGCACTAAAATACACCACTCTATCTACTTATGATATTAATGTATCATGTCGGTCAGATGCAAACTCAGGGTCTGCGTAAAACTTTATTACATTGAAAACCATCTATGCTGAAATAAAGCTAAACAGCTAAAAGCCTCGGACTGAGTCGTCCTTGATCACAGTGGACGATTCTGTTAGGGCCGTTTTGCGAGTTTAATGGTGAAGTAGGAATAGCGCCGCCTCATTGGCATTCCCCTCGTTCCCGGTGTCGAAATTACACCCGGACGGTTATTTCTCTCCGAATGGCTCAATTGGAGCACGGGGTATAATGGAAGGAAACTTGTGACACTTTATGAGCTTTTAGGGAAAGGCTCACCCATTGACATCTGCAGTTTGAAATTGTGCAAAAAAGGTAAATGACATTTATTTACTCAAACGTTAGACCGCACAACCTCTGTAGGGATATCATAATGGTAATATGTGGTGGCCAAGGGCGCTGAATGTGAAAGAGACATTTAAGAAGCGAGCTGAGTTGAATGAGAAAGAGGCCACAGACAGCTGGGAATTTATGATCGGAAGGAGAGGGTGAACGGTGAGAGAGAAGCCCAGCGGACTCACCGAGTGGAAGTAAAAGGGACTGTAATTAAGAGAAGGATGAAAAAGCTCTTTTCTGTGTCTCTTGCGTTCCATCCGTCTCTTTTTCTCAAAATCACTTCCTGTCTGCCTCCAACCCTATTACTTTTAATCGTAAACAGTATGTCAGGGCTCTGTATCAAAGCCAGGTAGGATTGAAGTCCTGTTAGAACAACAAACCAGTTGGTTTATAGGCGGTTCCATTTGGTCATTGGTTGGTCATGCTGGATATGCTCTGAGACTGATCATTACCAAATTTAACCAGATGTACAGTTTTGGAACATGATTGCTGGTTTAAAGCTGGTCCAAGTTGGTCATCAGCTACAACAAATCAGTTAACCATTGGTTAATATGAGATTCAAGCTCGTCATTGGCTGGTTAAGCTGGTTATTGGCTGAATTATATAGATGGACCAGCTTATGACCAACTTGTACCAGCCATAAATTTTCTGGAACATGGTAGCTGGCTTGAAGCTTGGTTGAAAGCTGCAACAAACCAGTTACCAGTATAGGTGGTTCAGGTGAATCAATGTCTGGTCAGACTGGATATTTACTGTATAATATAAGTTTATGAGCCAATGATAACTTGATCAAGTTGGTTATGATTCTCCAAGTTGGTCATTAGTTGCTTATAGTGTAGGATATTCAAGATAATCATTATCTGGTCGATGACCTACTCAAGTTGATTGGTTATTTACTATATGATGTAGATTGGTCAGCCGGCAACTAACTGCAACAGTCCAGATACCAGTAGGTTTGTAGATTATTAAAATTGGTCATTAGTTGGTTATACACTGTCTTATACAGATTGACCAGCCACTGACTTTAAACTAACTTTAAACAGCTATACATTTTTAGAACATGATAGTTGGTTCAAAGCTGGTCCAGGTAGGATATTAACTGTATAATATAGACAATGACCAATTTGC